>UCOL01005093.1:0-12624 GCA_900474335.1 Ormyrus nitidulus
GGGGGCGCGCGGTGAACGGGGCGCCGCTCGCGGGGAGAGAGGGGACCCCGCTTTCCTCGCTTCCCGCATGACACCATCGAACCTCCTTAAGTGCATCAACAAATTCTCGAAACATAAATCCTTTTTAGCGATAGAATACCTGTTAAGCTACTAAAAATTAAACCGTATAATTTATCAGTCGTTAGCGCATTACAGCAACAAACCTCCCAAAAAACAGCCTACCTACTCCGAAAAATCGTATATTTTTTGGGGTATGCGCGATTCCAAAAATGCCGAAAAGACCATCGACCGGAACCCCGCTCCCGGCACCCTCTACCTTACCGACAGCCGGCTCGGTCGATCCCTAACCAAAACAATAACCCACCCGCGGCACGCGTATATATGTACAGACACTCCAGCGCACACGTGTGCGCCTTGGGACGCCCTCACTGCGCGCGCCTCTCCGCCCCCACCTCGCTCGCGGTCTCTCGCAGGCTCCACTGGTTAAGCAGTAGCCAGCCAGCCGTCAGGCCTCCACCGGTTAGTAGTCGACTCTCGGCCACGTCCGGGGGGTCATCGCGCTTTCGCTCTGATATACACGCGCCCCCTCCTTTTTTTTTTTTTAAAGAGACGCGACCGCTCACGCACATATCGCCGCGAGGGAGCAGAAAGCAGGACGGACAGAGACAGAGATTCGCGGCGCGGGTCCACGCGGCGGGCGGCGAGGATGTCAGGCGGGCCGCAGGGCTCTCGAGACCGCTGAGGGATTAACAGCCGAGCGATAAAGATAGAAGAGAGAGAGGAAATCCACGGAGGAAGTGCCGTTGCCCGTTGTTTAGTGTCTGTGCGCGTATATATACAGAGAGGAGAGCTACTCTCCGAGCCGAGAGAGAAAGAGAGCGAGACAGTGCGCGCGTGCGTGTGCGAGAGAGGGAGAAAATGTGGCTCGCGGCGAAGAGGAGGCGTCTGCTGCCGTCCAGAGGTTAGAGCGCTGCGCGCGCGCGCCGAGTGGATAAAGGACGAGAGCCAGCAGTCCGGCGGCGCGAGAGAGCGAGCGCATCATGAGTGCGCGCCGCTGCTGCTGATGCTGCCGCGCGGAGTATAAACATTCGTCTCCGTGAGCGAGAGAGAGAGAGAGAGAGAGAGGAGCGCGGGGAAACAGGTGATAGCCAAGGCTCTCCGCTTCGAAAGGAGGAAGGACGAGGGAGCTTACGCGACGAGAGCCGAGCGAAGGAGAGGAAAAACCGGACAAAATGGCGGACCTCGAGGCGGTGCTCGCCGACGTGAGTTACCTCATGGCCATGGAGAAGAGCAAGTGCACGCCGGCCGCCAGGGCCAGCAAGAAGATCGTCCTGCCGGACCCCAGGTAAGCAACACACACACGCACACGACCTCTCTCCCCCTCTGAGTTTCTCTTCCCCTCCAGTCGCACTCGCGACGAGCGGCGGCGCCTCCCCCTCCCGTCTCTCTCTCTCTCTCTCTCTCTCTCTCTCTCTCTTGGGAGGTTCGAACGCCGCCCCTCTCCGAGAGAGCTGGAGAGAGTCGTTCGTTGCCCCCCTGTGTGTTGTGTCGTCCGCCATTTTCCGTTTCTTCGCCCCCTACTTCGCCACCTACTTTTGCGCGCGCCACCCCCCTACTTCCCCATTTTCCCAGATAACGTGACAATGCAGCGGGAGCCAGCTTTTTTTCTCTCCTCTCTCTCTCTCTCTCTCGCGGACGCCTCCCGGAGAGAGAGAGGAGAGAGCTTTAATGAAAGGCCAGGGGATGGCTTCTGGGAGGCGATTGTTGAATTAGGACTTGATTGGCTGGGAGCAGCCCGAGGGCAGTCAAAAATGACGCCGACGGGACCGACGCGGCGTGCAGGCTTGACCCATTTCCGGGAATCCTGTAAAGGTGATTCGGCAATTTGCGGAGATTTTCACGACGACGGGGGCGAGGAGGAGTGTCGATTTGGTCGGGGCTGGGAAATTGATAAAGCTCGTAACGAGCGGATTCAGTAGTCGGGTTGCCCTTTGGCGGTGGTTCGGCATGTAATGCGAATAAGCTTTCCACGCTCGAATTCAGTGGGGCCTGTAACCGCGAGCTGCGTCGTTTTAAATTCAATGTATATCGACGTTAGAAAATGTATTCAGCGTTTTGCTTTTACTTCCTCGAATGGAATTACGTCGATTTAATGTTTCGGCGATAAATTAAAACTGACGAGAGAGGACTTTATACTTTATCTGACCTATATTCGGTGTGTGCGACGATTACAAAGCATTCGGAACAAGCTTACGTTAGATTTACACTTTCGACAAGATAAATATCGTTGTTGCTTATCTGGCGCAGGAAAAAAAAGAGTGTGAATTCAACGCACGATTCAACACTTTTTATCCGCGCTGTCATAACAAGTAATTATCTTTGTATTTTAATGGTACGCGGCGAGTGTTTATCTTCTCCAACTTTTTATATACACAGTAAAAACGGACCTGCCACGTTTTCGTTTTTGCGGACTGCATCAGAAAGTGTTGACTACCGACCGTTGCATTGTTCTATCAACTGCTTGGGCTTTTAATTTTGGTAAAAAGTTTTAATGAAAATTCAGAAATGAACAAATTTTCTTACTAATAAATAAAAGTTATTTCAAATGATTGAACAAGCGATTGACTGTCTGACGGATGTCTTATGCAAATTCACTTTTTCAAAGCTTCAAATTTTCAGCCAAACTCTTCCAATTACCGTGACTACTGTAATTTCTTAAAATAAAATGTAAAGAATTTATGTTTATATCGAATGGAGAAACAATGAAAACTCAGTCTAACAAAACGCCAAAAAAGTAACCCGTATCGTTTCCTGCTACTTATCTAGCTTAAATAATTTTTCACATCCCTTTACCTTCTCCCCTCCCCCAGAAAGGCAGCTCGATAAACAAGCTTATCAGCTTTCAAATAAGAAACTTCTTTCACGCGCACCCTTCAGAAACTCCATTCTCAAAAACCCCGATATCTTTTTCCCCGACACGACCGATGCATAATGCACGAGAATTCATTCGATCGGATCTCTAAATCTCGCCTCCGTATCGAATTCAGAGCTTTGCGCGACGGCTTCGTTTTTCTCCCCGCGCGAGGCGCAAAAGCCGCGCGACGCACAGAGAGAGAGAGAGAGAGAGAGAGAGGAGGGAGAAAGAGAAAGAAAGGAAAGCAACAGCTTGAGCAGCGAGCGGCGCTTAAATGCACGAGAGCAGGAAACTTCCGAGCGCGGAGAGTTTCGGGTCGGAATTTTCGGCCGAGCGATGCTTGCGCGCAAGCCGGGGGAAGTGAAACTTTGCGCAAAAAGCACGGGATAACTTTGTCGTATCTTGTAAAATGATTTCGGGAAATACGTCTCGCGCGGGGAAGAAACTTTGCGCTCGTTACTGAAGTTTATGCGGAGTTACAAAAAAGGGTGCTTGTTAAGCATATAAAAACGATGTAGAAAAGGTAAAGGACTGCGGAAGATGGGTTTTTATACATTTAGGGTTTAAGAATTTCACACCTTGTTTAAAGGACTTTTTTCGCTTAGATTTTTATGCAATTCATAAAGTTGTACAATTAAAGTAAAGTAAACAGCGGAATTAAGTATAAAATGTATAAATAGACGTCGGTTAAGTTAGTGCAGACGTTTTACGCAGTGGCATTTCGTCGCTCTATGCGTGCAGTCTTTTCCTTGTTTTAATTGAATCTACAATTTAACTTTGTTTCTTCTTAACATTTAACGACCTTCATAAACGTTAAAAATTACAAAAAGCGATGAAAGCATTAAAAATGCATAGTTTATTAACTATGCAGAAAATATAAACTTCATTATTCCTCTTAAAAAACATTTTAGTATTCTTATATACATAGTGCTTAACTCTAAATATGAAATATTACATTACGCGCACGCTGAAATCCAAGTGAAATAGTGCCAAAAGGCTTCTAAAATTGACTATTCTAAAAGACAGCTCTCCTCAAACGTCAAAAGCCGCCCGAAAAAAACTTTCGAAAAAGCAGCCGAATCTAACCTCCCCGAACCGATTTCTCTCTCCGCGCCCCAACCACCCCCGTAGCCCCCCGGATCGATGCGAGGCCGCGCTTTTTTTTTTACCCCCGAGGACGAAAAAGCGCGCAAACAGCGGCGGAGCACGCGGGAAAAATCGGTATATTTTTCAGCGGGCAGCCAGCGGCGGCTCCAATAATTTATCTTGCATATGTTAATTTTCTCTCGAGGCCGCTCTCGAGAGTCGCTCCGAAAAAAGCTCGCGTGTTTACAAACATGGGAGCAGCGCGCGGAGCGGCCGCGAGAGGGGGGCTCTACCCCCTCTCCTCGGCTGGTTGACGTTTTTCTTTTTTCTTGATCCTCGCGAGCAGCGACGCCGCGAGAGCTTTTTGCCCTCGATTTTCGTTACTGACCCCCCCACCCCACCCGCTCCCTTGGGCGAGACTGTGTGGGTTATTCAAGTGCACGAGTGTAAGGAGTGTCGATGTCGCCGCTGCTCTGTTGGTGTTGTCGTTTCTAGGTTAGGTTGCGAGCGTTGCTCGAACTTCTTTTTTTTTTTCTTTCTGAAAAATGTTTTGTTGGACGGTTTATTATTGGTAAATTCTAGGCGCAATTTTAAATTTCTTACTGAGGAGCTTTTTGGAAAGCTTGGTTTTTTAAGTGGTTTTGGAAAAGTTTGCAGGGCTGCTAGGTAATCCAATCGCTGCTAGAAATAGAAGTTGCTAAACTTTTTTAAAATAGGTACAAAACTTTAGTAGTAGAGAAAACAGTAGCTATAGAACGTTTTAGAAATTTGGTTCTGGATGACGCTTATTTCCAATATTTGAAGAAATCATTTTTAGATTACGGATTAAAGAAATGTATTTTGAAGCATTTAAATGAATAATTATTTCAGTTTTGATATTTCGATCAATGATTTCATTTGTATCATCGTAAACATTAAATAGAATATGTATGAGGCCTATTTGAATTTAAATTTAAATGAAAAGTAGCTTACAGTAAAAAATTAAAAATCGATAATCAAGGGAAATGCATTTTATTTAAACAGTTCTTTATTTTAAAATATATACGACAAACATATAATGAATATCAAATAACCCAAATTAAATTTATATTACCTTTTATTTTACTTGTTTACTTTACTTCTCGTGTACAAATGGAGGGCTTTGGTTTTTTAATCTCACGGCATAACAAAAATAATTATATAAAGTCCACTCCAATTATTAATGCTCGTTGAATTCATTTTCCGAAAGTATTTAGAGAACAAGTTGCTCTATTTTTCAATCGTCTGAAAAAAGTGGAACGCGCGAAATAATTTAAAACCTAGAATACCCAATGGATATGTAAAATTCATTCCACCGAGGCAAGAAACTGGCATAGAAGCGACGTCATTATTTAAAACTCATGGAAACGGAACGTGAATTCTAAAAAATTTGACCCTTTTAAGCGGGGAAAAGTTGGGGAAAAACGCGGCCAAAGTTGCGAGACGCAGCGAAAGTGGGTGTAACTATATATGAAGCCGAGTTCGGTAAGGCTTTGCTGCTCAGCGCAGATACGCCGTTATTTCGTAAAGTTAGTCTGCATAGTTTTTAATCGTCGCTTGCAAATTTGCATTATCTAAACGACAGACTTGAGCTATTAAAACATTTTAGATAACCGTTTTATCCTTTAGTTTAAAAATTTTATTTAGATTTAGATTCACAGAATTTTGATACCGGAAATCTCCATTATTCATCAGAAAGTTACAGTAGGTTTAATGCAATTCAATCCAACACTATACAGTATGTTAAATTTATGGCATTTAAGCAAAATTTTTACTAAATGTTAAAATTAAAAAATTTATGTTGATTAGAGCTGTATAAATAATAATTGAAAAATCAACAACTATGAGGTGACTAAAAATGATTTATTTTTTTATCAAAATGTATAGTACTTTAATAAGTAATATGGATTTTATTATTTTTTTATTGAAAATATACCGAAAATTGTTTCGTGCTTGTGAATTAATACTTGTTTACATCATATAATATATACGCTTCTAAGTTCTGATTTTATTTTGCAATAATAGTTATGGTTCGATTACAAATATATCGAAAAGTTAATAAGCAAATGAACAATCATACGAAAGAGGAAAGATAATTTTGATCTTTTTAATGTAAGTATTTTAATAAAAGAATTTAAAGATCAGAAGGTCAATTGGAAACAAAAACAGATTCGCTTACATGTATTTAAATAGAAAAAAGAACTGTGTCAAATGTAGTCTGCATATATATAAGTTTGAAAAATTCTTTTCAAAATTCTCAACCTACTACCTCGGCGAGCGCTGCGAATCTCACGGCCATATGCATTACAATCGGACGTATAGTAATTTTTACTATTTTACGAATTAAATATTGTTTGAATCAGAAAACAATTTTTTTTTAAATTATGAATTTTGCTACGTTTATTGTAACTTTTATTTGCTATCCTATTTTTCTCAATGTAGGACTTGAAGAGAATTAAAACTTCTAAATTCTTTTATGAAAATATGGTAATGAGTTTGGGTTGAACAGCAGTTAATAAGTTCTATCTAAAAGATCAATCTAATGAATTTGGTCAAGTTTAACACGATCACGTATTTAAATTATATTGTATTTCAATTAAAAAAAAATGTTTACTTATAGATAAACCAATATAATGTGATAAAATATAATGACCCAGTTGATCATGATTTTTTATTATTTAAAATAAAGTATTGATATTAAGTATAATGATTGAATGTATTACATTAAATATTTTAGTAAACATTTTAATACGTACGTTCTATGGGTGTCAACAACTGGGACTACTTTATAATTTGGGACGATCTAACCGTGAGATCAAATTCTAATTAACATTTTTAGAAATTGTTAAAAGTAGACATACGTGCAAAATCATTAGGATAGGCAAACAATTATAAGTAGATAGATCTAAAATTGTACAGTAACTGCTCTTAAACCGTATCATCTGAAGAGGTTTATAATTATTTGATTTTAATCTTTGTAAAAATTCAGAAAGTCTAACATTCATTTGCACATAATTACTTGAGTAAAACCGAAACTTAATTAAGCATTTAAACTCCGATATATGCTTTACAGTATTATATAAGTAAATTTCATAATCTGTCCTCTGTAGAGGACAGATGACTGAAAGGGTTAAGCTAGCGCAGCCCTTTCATAAGCCCATAATCAAACCATATGCATATTTTGTTGCTCCAGCCGTTCCCGAGAAACAATGGATAATAATAAATAATAATTAGGGCCAGAGTTACAGAGGTGTTTGTGCTAGCTTAAGTTTTAAGGTAGCGTGGACCACGTTTCTGGGGTTCGGCTGGAGCAACAAAATCGTGTACGGCGTAACAAATTAGCAACAAATTAGCAACAACGTATGGCCCAGTGTTATGATTCGTACATTGGATATTTTGTATTTTGGGCGTTATCTAGAAGTGTTGGCGGCTGATTCCTCTATTAGGAGTAGGTTTTGACAATTGATGGTTGCAACTCTGAAGAGCAACAAATTAGCAACAAATTATGCCACCGGTCTCGTATTGATATCTTTATCAGGTCAGGAGATACATCGAGTGGTTACGGTAGCTTAATATTAAGTTAGCGTATCCATTGTTTCTCGGAAACGGTTGGAGCAATAACATCGTATACGACGTAACAAATTAGCAACAAAATATGTATACAGTTTGATTATGGGCTTATGAAGTGGCTACGCTAGCTTAATATACGTAAAATTTTGTAGTTTTATTTATTGAAATAGTAACTTCCCAATCTCAATTTTCAAAAATTCTTTCAGTCTTTTTATTAAAAACTTTCATACTTGAAGAAATTAATAACGTATAACAGAAATATAACTTGATCAGTAGCCACTTAAAATTATTAAGAAATCAGTACAAATGCATCGGAATAAAAGTACCAGCAATCCAACATTCGTTGGTATTAGCAACTACACATATCGTTTTTTCTAAAATTATTAAAATTCTCATGTAATATTACTAAGTTATTGCTCCATGTGTCCTCGTTTGGGAAGCAGCTACTTTCATCCGAAAGCCCAAAGGAGACCTCGCAACAATAACCCTGGCGCATAAACCTGCCGTACGACGCACTAAATTATCATTCGTTATACATTTTCATTAATCCTTGCGCAGATAAATCTCAGTCCCGCACACGGCTGCTTACCGAAACGTCGTCCCATCCGTTACGTCCAGTTCTCTTCCATTATTACCCCCTCCGGGCAGTTCTCTCCTCGAAAATTTCAAGCACCGTCGGCGCATAATTATGTCCATTCAATTAAGCGCTCCTCCGACATTATGCGCTCTCCGCCTTAATGCAAAACTAATTGAAATCAGTTTAACACAGTCAGGATATTAAATGTCACGGGAGGTCGAGCGCGATTATGAATGTGTGCGCGCGCGCGTGTGTGTGTGTGGTTTCGATGATGAGCCCTCTCGGTTTGTTAATGGCGATCGTTATGATGGAGTCCGGATAATTCGAGTGTTATTAACTGGGAATACACTAGAATTTTGGCGGAAGGGGAGGTGATCAAGGGTTACGCGCTTCGATTAGGGCTGATAGAGCGATATCGGATTCCGTGAAGTAATCGCTAAAAGAAGGGAGCCGCCGAGTTTGCTTGTGTGAAAGAGTTCCGTTGCTGACGCTAATGGATATCGACCTTTCTTTATTAATAAAGATATCATCTTATTTTTTCTGATCTATATGGTGGAAAAATGTCGGATCAACGCCTCTATTGTCAAAGTTTTTTGATAGTAATCCGTCTTTTACAGGTATATTGATAGCTTCTATTTCAACATTTTTTTATTAAAAAAAAAAGGAAAAAGTAATTACTAAAATATGTATTGTTTCATAGTGACAGGTGCATATCGATATTTTATTACGTTATTAACTTAAAAAAATGTCAGTTTTTCGACTTTAGAGCTAAAAGTGCTACATAGATAAAAAAAAAGGCACTGATGATAATGTAATTATAATCTTCTATAAAAATTCGTAATTTATATCTTCATAAAGAAAATAGTACAGGAAACTAATGAAAATAAATTTTGCTTTTCTCATATCAGTGCTAACCATTATAAACAATATTATTGTTTGCACACATCAATGATTATTACAAGCTATTATACTATTCATTACAAGCTATTATACTAGAAGAGAGTAAACTTTGAAAATCAGACATAGAAACTTGGAAAATCGGTTTCCAGATGTTGGATCATGATATTATCAAATCAAATTTCACTTGAAAAAAGCAAAAAAAGTGCATTAAACGTGATTATGCAATTAACAATCTTTTTCTTTTGAATTGAATGTACCTTGCATTATCAAAATTAATTTAATCGTAATTAATTTAATTCTAGTATTATTATCTTAAAGTGCCTGCAAATATTCCACGTTTGTTCCATTCATGATAATTTTTACGATAAATACTTTAGTGATTCTTGCAAAAGAATTCCTTCCACGTACAGAATGCAATTTTCTAGTTCTCCTTCTTTTATCTTCGTCTCTTATATTTTTGAAAAAAATCTACCATCATGATTCCTTGAGTGGAAAGATATTCCAACCGTGAAGTAGGAACGCTTTAAAACTAACAACGTCCTAGAAATTATTGCTCGTCACTCTGCGCCATTTCGGAGCTAGCAAGTTTCTTTGAAATGTGAGTCCATTACTCGTTCCCTTTTCTCAAAACGTAGCTTTCGCTATTTTTCCGAAAAATTGTTACCAGAGCCAGACCTGCTGAAAGCGCACGAAAGTCAAAGTCTCGAACTCTTTTCCCAAACGTCCAATCAAAAGTTTCTCCTACGGGTTCGAAAAATTGTTCTACTTCTCGAACGCGACACATTATGCTTTTACATTCCAACCTGTTTTATAACATTTTTACGCCCGGTGGTAATAAAAAAAAGGCAAAACTTCGAAAGCTTTGAATTTCATCGCGTAGTGCAAAATCGATGAATAGAAACATCTTGAATATCCCAAAAGAGCATATCCTTAATGGACGTAAATCTCTTCCAATAACAAAAGAATATTTTCCTGCTTAACCAGGTTGTTCCCCTGATCGTACTTAAAGAATCCAGCAGAATCGTCTAAAAAGTCGACTCCAAGAGCGTAAACCTGCCTCCTCCGCATCAGCAATCCACTGTAAGGCGCTCGCGCCTCGTGATTTCGCGCGGCGCACAATCGGGCGAGAGAAAAAAAAAGGGGGCGGGGAAAAGAACGCATTCCTGAATTGAAAAAAAAGAACGGGGGCCAGGACGAAAATCGATGAGGAACGAACGAGGAGAAAAGCTGGAGGGATAGAGCGGATATAACTTTTCCAGATGTAATGCAACGTGTATTACATTATACGAGGGGTCGCCTGCGCGAGCTCGCTTCATACGGGGGCGGCTCACCGCCACCCGCCCGATCGATATACCCGCCTTTCGGTGTGTACGTACGGCTCCCCGTGTAGGTGAAAGGCACACCAGCAGGATTTTCATAGGTTACAGCGCGCGCATCACCAGCTATACGTGCAACGCCTGGACCGAACCCTAACGCACCGAGATCTCTGTGCGCTCTATGCACCAGTCAGGATGTGCGGGCTGATTTATACATTAACGCGCCAACTATACGCTGGAATGTTGGTGGAAACGTCAACGGGACTGTCGATTGTTTTTTCTTCCAGTTTTGTGCGGATCAACAAGTATGGGAATTGCCAGAGGATGGTTTGGTTTTGGGTAATGGATGGCTTATTAAAACGCGAGAAAATTATTAACGGATTCATGATTTATTGATGACCGATGAATAATTATTTATCGTTGATAAATTGCTTTTTGTTCATCAAAGTTTAATCGAGTTTATTGACTCTGAATATTAGTACGGACCTGAAAATTGGTAATAAATAAACTTTACTTTTTGCTAATATTGTTAACAGTGAGATATTCAGTCATACCAAAATAGATAAATGTACACGTATAGTACGATAGATCTTTATTGCAACCTTAGACCATTGAACGAAAGGACCAAGCTTGGAGCTTCATTAATTTACCATATATTAATGACAGATGACAGTTTAGATATGCAATATCGCAATTTCCCTATTTCCGAGTCATCCGGAAATTCAACAGACAATGCAATTTATCTTTCATCCCTACAGATAATAATAACCGAACAGAAGCTTGAAATTCATCAACGTGCCCCGTATTTTCGTATGCCTTAAGCATACCCAAATTTCGCCACTGTCCGTTAAATTAAGTGATAAATTTCAACTAAGAACGCCTGCATTAAATTAGCATGTTGAGCATAGAGAAACTGGGCAATTTTCCACCAAGGATTCAGCGCGAGGCGTCTTCTCCGCAGCTACCCGCACACAAACCAACGGATTTGTTGTAAACATCGACGCGACCGTTACGGTAAACGCAATTGTATGCTCGAAAACAAGCAAGCTCGAGTTAAATAAACGCACACAGCGCGCTTCACCGTAAACTCGAGAGCACGTGATCAAATTGCACATGGAGGTGCTCGGTATACACGCAACGGTATAAACATAGAAAAGCACTTGGAAACTCGAGGCTCCTCCAAAAGCCAAGCGACCGCCTACGCAAGCTGCGTCCGACGGAAAATGACCCGTTAGGGATTTCGGGGGTGGGCCTTTCCTTGAGAGCTACGGGAAAAAGGGAAGGTTATGGAGGTCGGAGATAATTGGACTATGAAAAAGAGGGGGTGAGGGAGTCTTATGGGTTCCGGCCTCCCCTTTTCTCCGGTCGGGGTCGCCGAATTAGTGGGTATTATGAGTTCGTGAACGATTTTCCGGCTCCCTTCGTAATTTATTGAATTATGAATTTTTCGCAGGCAGCTCGATAAGTTCCGGGTTTTTTCACTGCTATTGGATTACGAATATAATTTAGCTGATAATGCGATTTTCTTTTTTCAAAATCGAATTGGTAAGTGAGTGTGAATTAAGTTTCTTCTCGCTATTATTGAACAGACGGTTGCCGAAGGTGAAATTCAGTGTTTATCCATCTAATAAAAAGTATAACCGACCACGTCATGGTCTATTAATCTCCTAACTTTTTATTTAACTACGCCTTCAACCGTTCCTTCTCACGTCTATTATACTTTACTTTTAAGTGAAGTAAGAGTCGTTAACGGTTTTGCTGATAATCTTTCGTCGGTTTATTAACGTCATCATTGTTTCATCTTAAAAAAATATTCAGAATAATGTAATAATTTATAAAAATATTAAGAAAGATTTGCAAAAAGCAATGCTGGCAGAAATTTGACGAATTAAACTCGTGAATATATTATTAAACCATAAATTAGCCAGTTTAACTATTGCGGTTATAAATTTGTACCATACATATCAGGATGTACTCGCTAACAATTTATGAACGCTTCTCTCATCCGTATGTAAACATTGAAATAACTGATACCTGAATGTAATGAACTTAAAAAACAGCCGATCCATTCTTAAGAATTTTAATACACGCAGAAAAATTTTGGTCAAAAATTACCCCCAAATTTGAGTGAAACTCGGACGATTTTGACAGTAAGGTGAACTTTATCCGCATTTGCATGAAATATTTAATAGATCATGCTTTAAAGTTTTATTATTCTGTGTAAAAAAATTACAGATCTCTGG
>UCOL01005094.1:0-12597 GCA_900474335.1 Ormyrus nitidulus
CTGGTGAGTTGAATGCAGTTTGCTGCTCCGTAGGAGCGTACACCCGCGAGTTGATACGGAGTGGGAAAGAACCTCCTTAACAGGAACGTAAAAGGTTCCACCTATTGTTAATATGTTTTTTCATTATTACTGGTATGTTTTTGTACCTACAACGCTCAAATGAAATCTGTAGGATCTCATGTAGCTGATTTATAGAACATAGGGCCAATAAGCACCATTATACAATTGGCGTGCAATTGTTAATAACAAATGAAAGTCAAAATCTAATTTTTTCTTGGAATAAAATGTGCGTCTGAAAGGGTTGTTCTACAGACGTCTGCTGAGTCAGTCATTCAAAAACTGTTCTTTTATATAACTAATAACCTACTTGAAAATCTTGAAATTATTGTAAAATATTAACGATGAAAATAATGCAAAAATTCTGCTTTTCACCGAGGATATGTTCAAAGCGTAAATTTGCATTTTAATATGTTACATAAAAGACAATTTATACCTAAATTATAACAAGGTCCATAATAATTTTGCATATTATTAACAAATGTTTACAGCATAAAATTTAAATTACAAATGTAAAATGATAAAATTTTATTAAAACTTTAAATTAAATATTGTCTGATAAGTCATCATCAATATGAAATCGCATATCTCTCTTAATTGAATATTTATATCTAGTCAGTAATGGTATCAATTTATTGTATATATTATAAATAAACTCTATTATTAGAATTTCATTAGATAATTGATGGGCCGATGACTTAGCATAATAATAACGTAAATTCATAATTTCTAGCGTTAATAAACGTATTTCATGACGTCCATCGCTCGATCAGAAGAGTACACGATAGCGCTTGTAAAAACGCTTCCACCCAGCAATTTCGAAACTAATTATCGTAACTTCTGAATAGTCAAATTATACCCAAATCAAAGTTAAACTTTGGTTGTTCATTCCGTTATAATCACCCCCAACTAATTAAACTAAAAGTTCCAATCGGTTATCAATATCGTAACAGTAATTTTATCCTGAAAGGTGGTTAAGGCTGCAAGTGGCTGCCTTGAAAACACGGAAAAGAATCTAACCCAAGATACTCCAAACTGCCGGTAGAAACTTTATACAAAAGTAGATAGATTCCTCACGCGAGTATTGCGTAGGTCATTGATTTACCTGTCTTTAGTCAAGGTCATCTTGGGATTCTATTCATTGAAACGGTTTTAGGCACTTTATGTAAATTAAATTTCCATGACTTCACGGCGGAATTCCTTACTCATTAGAATAACATTATTAATGCAAAGTGGAGACACTTTGAACGGCACATTATGATTCACTTTATTTAGATGAAGGAAAAGGTTTCATTTTTTTTATTAATTTCATAATGCATTATACTAAATTCTATACATTGGTTTCTGTGTGTAAACAAGGGGAAAAATTATTAGAAAAGTAAGATTTAAAGAGATCAACCGATTTTTCATTTTGATAGCAAATATGACACTTACAAAGTGCAGATAAAATCATGTTTGTAAAAAAGCATAGTTTGGCCTCAACAATGATATCAATTAGAGGATAATTACAAGTAATTAAATGTGACGGGTTCGCATTAGGATCTTGTATTGATTACTCACTTAGCCGTGATAAAAATAGATTGTTCTCCTCGTTAACCTTTTAATCCGGCTGTAGGTTTAATGTAGAGCATTGAATCGAGGAGGCTCAGGAAATTGATTAATGATCTTCTTTTATTTAGAGCTAGAAAAACTTCCGTATCGTCAAAAAATCGACCAATTCTTCGAATGCTTCCTATTTAATGTTAAAGATAAAACGCAATTCTTAAATAATAATTGAAATAATAGAAATAATCTTACAGTTTTTAAATATTAACATTTACTGCAAAAGGCCTTTTAAATCCAATATATATTTTAAAATAAATATTTTACGGAACAGTAAATCTGAAATAAAGTTTGCAGTTTCTTTCAACTTAAAGTTTTCATCAAATAATTTGTATAAAGGAGAAGCATTTTAAAAATAAATTTAACTGCCTATTCATTCGAGCTCTGGACCTTCTATCTCGAACCGATGCGTTCCTCTTATTTTATTTCCAGATGATGAACGTCTCGCTAAATTTCAAGATAATCAGAAAGCTTTATCAAATTCAAAAATCATTGCAGCAACCCAAAGAACTTTTTGCACCCAGAAAAAGGCAGTACCCGTCCGGTTTTCCCATAAGCACCGTCATCATTCAACAAAAGCGATTAGACATACCTCGCCGCCTGGCGCCTCGAAAAAAGCGGGACGATCATCTCGAGAGCGAAAGCGCCTCTATATATGTATCCGCGGCAACACTTGGCTCGATAAAAAAAGATGCGCCCGAGACGAGATCCCGGAGCGGAGAAACAGCTGCCAGATTGACGAGGAGATCAAGTCGTTGGCCTGTTCAAATATTTGGCCGGACTTTAAACAAGGAGACTATGTAACTGTGGACGCGAGGCTGCTCGTCTGGATTCGATTACTTTCGCGGGAAAGTCGTTAGTGTCTCGATTTGAAATTTGGGCTGTTAATGATGTGCTTTAGTAGCTGCGTTTGCATTGTGAATTGAAATACAGGATTGCAAGAGATTTTTAGTTGTTTTGCTAGAATTGTTCGCTAACTTATTAGGCGGAATTTAAATTGAAAAGTATCTAATAGGCTCTGAGTCATATGTTGACGATGATCGTCTTCAGTGTTGCCATAAATTACTATCAATGATTACCGTTAATTTCTTATCCAATTTAATCATTCGCGAAGGATGTATCTCTCTTTAATAATGATAATAATTCCAATTAAACCCTTCAGCTCCTTTGGATTTCTCATATACTTTCGGTTCAGTAAATGTAAATTATCTCTAGTAAAAAAAAAAATTTGAATTACCCAGAATTCAAGGCCAACCAGTACTAAAGACAACCATGCACCGTCAATATACATTGATTAAAATTAAAGGCATTAAGAATGTGCATGCAGATTGCCGATAAAGTAAACTAGATCAAAGTCATTGTTGCAGGAACACGTCATGCTAATAAAATGCCTTCTATCGATACGCGACTTCGGAGCAATTTGCTTAAAAACTTCCGCAGAGTACAATGGCTTTGAAAGGCAGAAAAAAGACTGTAAAGTTTACCGCAACTCGGTAGACATCGTCGTCTTCTTGAGTTTAAATCATGTTTTTTTGTCTACTTAAGAAAACCGGTTACCGTTCGCAAAGTCGCTAACGTGCCATTTTTTGCAAATGTAATCCTACCTATTTTTAAAACCTCAAAAATGAGGAAGATATTAGAGTTTCCTACACCTGAAATAAAAGAGTAAATCATCAATTTTAAATCAAAAGTAAGTATGCATTGAAGGCTTGCAGTTGTTAATAATAGTAATGAAAAAATTTAAAAAGGAAATCTTGTAGATGAAAATGAATGAATACATATCAATAATTATATTCCTGTCATTTTCATATGTATTAGATCAAAATTGGAAATCTTGTAATCCTTTGAATAAGTGCGTGGGTTTTCATGCATTATTAAAGAAACATTTAGATTATAGCACCATAGTATTTAACAATTATCAAGTACTATTTCAGGAAGTTGTACAATGCACTAATCTAAAGTGTCAAAAAAAAAAAAAAAATGCATTACTTATAATTACACTTATATAAATACGACTTCTGTACTTTGTACACTTTCGAAACGCGGAAATCTTGAGCAAAAGCGGACGCAGCAATTAAGTGCTTCGTCAATTGACTTAAAATAAACAAAGTGAAATATTTCATGCGAGATGTACAAACTACGTCTATTATGCATGTCACAAGGCAGAGCTTATAAAGTATTATTCTTTATAGTTATTTTCCGCCAGACTAAAAGCAATTCGGCTGCGTGCATTGTTGCGTAGCAGCCGAATCGTCAGGTAGCGAACTATTCCGTACGCCTCTAGCTAGAATATAAATTATATCTTAGATCTACCGAGTCGAATCTAATTCGGGGGGAATAAAAATAGGACGGAACTAATTATAGAGGATGCATCCGAAACGTCAAAGCAGAGGCTGGTTCCCACATTTTTTCTCTGCTGTCCCGCAGAGGTTATTTATTTCGGGGGGCTTGAGAAGCTGCTGTGTTTTATTGATTTTTCGGAAAAAACAATAAAATATTGTTCTAATATTACTGCACTTTAAGTGCGAAAGAGAGTTTTTTCGAGTTAGTTTTAAGGAGTGTAAATCGTTAACAGCTAAAAATGAATTTTTATACCTTTTTTTTACTGCACCCGTGAATAATATCCTTTGCAATAACGCTTTAGGTATAAATATAGAAAAAGGTATTTTTGCAGATCGTAAAAAAGCAAAACTGCACACAATGTCTTAACTGCATGATTGGCTCAATCACCCGACTGATCATCAAAGGAGGGAATTTTAGCAATTTTTCATTCCGAGTAATTATGATTACAATTATTTTCGTGGATGAGTTCTGCGTTAATTTCGAAAATCCAAGAAAATTTTTTTAATAAATATGATGTAACTGGGTAAAACAATTGAAATGTGTGCTTACTCATTGTGCTTAGGATGAAAAAATATTTTTTAGAGCATTTTTGTATAGATTGGTCTTAATTTCAGCAATGCAAGTTACGCAATTCTTTAAAAACTATAAGACCAACATTTAAGTTAACGTATTTTTGCGACAGTTAACGCATTATTTTCTTCAAACGAACCTTTCATTCTTCTTTTCAACGCGATAATAAACATCGTATTTAAGATAAGTAAAATGAGCGTTTCTCACTTGCCTTTCTTCTGCTAAACTGACAAAGTGTTCAAAGCCCCAAGTTCTTTTTTACTCGCGATTGTTACGTTCTGAAGAAGGACATGTCTTTGAGCTTGAAATATCCACATCAATACATCTTTCAACGATTTTAAGGATTCTTGGAAATTAAAATATTTATTTTTTTATTCTTTTCTCGAAATTCTATTTTTTTTTTCAAGTGTGCAAGAAACGGTGACGAATCCAGAATTAATACGAAGCCCGATAGAAACCACGATTAAATTGAGATTACTTCGAAATTTTATTTGATAAAATTTGCTATTTTAAGATTTTGATTTGCGAAGTGATCGTAGTTTAAATTAAATTTATTATAACTTTCTATTTTAAAGAACGTACGCTTTATTTAAAATAACACGATTAGGGCTGTCATCGCTATGCTTGAGTCTAAACTCCCGAATTATTTGTTTAAAGATTTAATGCTTACACAAGTAAAAAACCTCTGCCAATTCATTTGCACTTTGCTTCCTTAAACTTAATTTATCCTTTCATTAACTACTTAAATTATGAATAAATAAACAATAAATTTTTATTTCTATTTTTAAGAGAATTCGACGAGATATTCGAATACAAAATTCAAGAATTTTCGACTAATTTTTGAAGTATGAAAATTTAGTAATTCTTATAATTACGTAGTGTCTCCTTATCTGCCCTCCTAAGAAAGAACGTCCTATTTATAGGACGTTCTTTCTTAGGAGGACAGTTATGTGTATGAGTAAATGTATCCTAAATTATTCAAACCAAACTAAATAATTGTGATAAATTGTTTAACAATTTTTTAATACAGTAATATTATTATGAGAAAATTATGATTCTGACAAAATCATAAAAGTTTCATGTCAAATTCTTTAATTAATTTGAAAAAATGTTCGCTCGGGGTCCTTATTCAAAAGAGAAGAAAATCAAAAAGTATTTTCGAGATATCCTGTAAGCACATGCATACGCATTTTCGCGCCCAATCTTATAAAAAGAATTTTCTTCCAAAAACTTTTTCACCGCTCTAAACCCTCATCTATCGTATACTTTTATCAATATTTCGGTCATTCAAAAAAGCAGGCAAACATCAAAGTCTGACGATCATACCGATGACGACGCAGCTGCCGTGGTTCAGCAAATTGTTCTGAATCTCTCCGTGCTTAATAATCGGCAGGAAGCTGTAAGCCATCGCGAGACAGGCGACGTAGCCCATGACGGTCTTCCCGTGCAGATTCCTCAGCTGCTTGAACAGCGAGTAAACGATAAAAGTCAGCACGAGAAAGATGACGGAGACCCAATTGCCGACCGTCTCCGACCACCTCATCGCCTCGGTCACCTTGATCTCGGTGCTCTCGGCCTCGGACGGACAGACCAGGAACTTGGTCGAGTTGAACGTCTCCGAGTAAGCCACGCAGTACTGCTCGGGCAGGTACTCGAACGTCTCCGTGTCGTTGCTGCTCTTGACGAAGTGGTGCAGCAGCAGGACTCCGTCCGCGGTGATGTTGAACCTGTCGGCGGGCTGTTTTTTCGAACCGGTGGCAAACATCGTCACCACCTGCGACGTCAGGCAGCTCTGCTCGTAGATCGGGTAAAACTCCTCCTCGAAGCTCGAGATCCGCGGGTCCAGCAGTTCCCGCGGCACCGGCATCACCACGCCGTCCTCGTACGCGGAACTTACGGGTTTGTGACACAGCAGTTTATCGTTAAACTCCCCGGGCGGACAGCACCTCCTCGCGCACTTGGTCACACTGCAAGGGCAGCCTCTCAGGCGGCCCTCGCCGTCCCGAAACTGCGCCTTCGCCGGGAAGCTCAGCCCGTCCAGCAGCACCGAGCCGTCCTCGGCCTTGGTCCCGTTCTCCAAGCTCACCGACAGTATCCTCAAGCAGGGCTCCGCGGCGGCGGCGCTCGCCGCCAGCCAGCAGAGGGCGAGAATCCAGCGGCGCGTCCTCATCTTTACTATTATGTCTCGTTGCGAGGAGAAAAATCTCTCGCCCGCGCGCGCCTGCCGCACGCTCGCGCACCGCTCGAGATCTCGCGCGAGACAGGCACACCGCGAGATGACGGCGCTCACACGCGCTTCGCGAGAGAGTGAGAAAGAAGCGCGCGACGACGAAGCCACGGCAGAGTGGGGTGTCCGCTGTGTGTGTCGGCTTGTTTACGCGCTTGCTTTTCGGGCACACGCCGCACAAACAGCCGGACGGCCAGCGACTGACTACTGGCCGCGAGCACGCGAGTCTAGGGTTGAGAGCGCAATCCCCAAGGCGGCTCCGCCCAATTGCCGAGGCCTTATTTTTTCCTCTCTCTCTCTCTCTCTCTCTCTCTCCGATCCTTCTTCTTCTTCTTCTGCCTTTTGTCTGGTCCTCGCTGCGTGGATAAGGCGGCGGATGATGGTTGCGGAGGGTTTTTGCGGAGTTTCGGAACTCTTAGGTGGGGGTATTAATTGGCGGAACGCGTGAGTTTGCTCTTTTTCGAGAAAGTTTTGCAAATTAAGAGGCTTTTACGGAGGTAATTAAAAAGCTTTTTCCGAGAAGCAAGTCGAGGGCAAAAACGACGGTGACAACCCTTTCCTTCACGCGCGTTTTCATTACTGTAAGTGTAAGTATACTGTAAGAGACTGACGTGATGTCATCTCGGTGTACTTTAGTGGACGTTTTTTTTTCTATAACGCTGATATCGAGAACCGCGAACTTATCGGCGTTATCGAATAGTAATTATGTACCGGCGAGATAATTCAGTCTATTATCGGCGCAACGTGTAGAGTAAAACATTTTAATTTGCAAGGTATAGATAGACTAAAAGTTTTCATTTCAAATTTATTAGCTTTCAGTTAATTATTTTTTATAACACTTTCTATAAAAAAAATTTTAAATTTAATTTAACAATTGAACAAATAAATTTCGCCCGCACTAAAAGCAAAAGCTTTTGATAAAAAATTCAATCCAATAAAGCAGGAAAAAACGAGAAAGAATGAATAACTAAAATGCGCCGGCTCGGAAATAAAATTTTGGCAGGGACTATCCAGACCGGACTCCCCTACAACTAACTGTTGAATGGGAAACCCATACCGGCACAAACACGCGTTAAATAATGAATCCGGGTCTGAATACGTGAAAGGGTCTCTCTCATTCAGACTAGCGTCAAGTGTAGTTATGTAAGCGCATACCGTTTCGGGAAGATATTTTATGACGTAGGCCTTTGCGATGGTATTTCTCGGTTATTTTGAGGCTAGAAAAGTTGGCTATTCGTGTGAGTTGAAAGAAGTTTTAATGCAAGTTAAATTAATAAGCTTTTATCACCTGAATTATTTGAAACGCGATCTTAAGACAGGCAGAATGAGTGGATTAAATTAGTTTGATGTTTACAAACAATAGTCTTAAAATACAATTGTTTTTTGTAAATGTTTTCTGGAAAATACATGATAAAAGGCGGCGAGATTTTAGAAAATTGTAAGTGAAGAAATTTACTTCGTCATAAGTTTTCACACCGCTGTAGAGTCATCAATAAAGCTTAAGAACACGGCAATTTGTCTTCTTAAACTTCTTTCCGTAACGCTGAAATAAATTTATGCAGTGTATTATGTCATCATAACTGTTTTTTACAGATTTTCAGTAAATTAAGTAAATTTATTATTTTTCATAAAATCACCTCGAAACGTCCACTGCATTCTCCCGCAAACAAACGCATCGTAATATTCGCATTCTAAAGGACAGCTGCAAGGCGAAAAAAACTGACCACGGAAAAAAGAAATAATAAAACGCGCAATACATTAAACAGCCTCACCGATAAAAGAGCAAGTATCACAATCAACTGCGACACGAATATTTATAAAAACTGGGTCAAGGCGTTCTTCTCCCAATTTTATATATAATTTTCCCCGAATGCAGAAAAGTGTCTCTAAAATAACGATAAAATCGACCTCTTCCTCGTAAACAAAAAAAGAAAAGAAACACCAATCCAAAAGACTTTCCAGAATTCGCAACGCAATGATCAAGGGGATCGACTAGCGTGTCTCGCGCCTATTGAATGACAATGCGACTCTCGTTACCGTCCCATGCGTACTTCGCATTATTACATACAGACGCGTCGTTCGAATCGACAATTCACGGAGCCTTGGGAGTCGTTCCTTCCGAGAAATAACGCCTTTTCAGCGAATTAAGGCATCGTCACGTTGCGGGAGTTGCGGCGGGGTGTCAGGGAGATGTCACTTTTTTTTTTGTTAAAAAAATGTTTTTGAGAGGCATTTTTTAACGATGGAGCCATCGCTTGAACAAAGTGAGACGGTGGCATAAAGTATGCAAGAGGCGGTAATAAAGAAAATCACTGTTCCTAGAAAAATGTCGAAGAACGAAGAGCGTAGACAATATATTCCGATCTTCTAGTAATTTATAGGCCATAAAGTTTGCGCGCGTAAAAAAGACAGAATTGGTAATTGAACGAATGGTTTTTAACAAGATACGAAACGTCGACCTTACTTTGCAGGTCTGTTTTTCATATCTATTAAAAAGCGTTTGGTAGCTAAAAAAAATAGATATTACGCGTAACGAATACGAACTCGAAAAGAACAAAAAACTAATTATGAGCTCTAGGAGATTACTGCCAATCTATCGATGCACAATATAATTGCTCTAATCAACCCCCAGTCATTATTATTTCTATTCTCATTCCTTTTACAATCCCTCATATTTAGCATAACACGCAAATTTCCGCAGAATTCGAAACTGCGAACTGCAATGTTGAAACTAATGATGCAATAGATAATAACAGCTCAATTTTAATGCCGCTGCAGGCCATCTGTAATTCTCATATAGATTCTCGTGTAGCCAATATTTTACGGCTGACTGTAACGTAAGTATTCTTTATGTATATACGGACTGGCATAAAGTGAGTATGATACCGTGCGCTATAAAATTGTTAACAATGTAAGCTTCGCTATTTGTCTACTTATAGCTTAATAGAACGCAACCAGGCATACAGTGGAGTATGAAGAGTAAAAAAACTGATCTCGTTTACGGTGTACATTGCGTTTGTATTATGACGTAGTATTATGTCATGACTTGAAATATATACGCTTTTCATTTTGCGGATTAAAAGTCATTTTTCTAGAAATTCAACATTCATCATCATGTCACGAATTGTATTCTCTAACGTAAATGTAAATATTAATTTTTCTAACATCTTATCTTAAAATTATTTTTGCAGGTATCTGAAATTATGCGGATAATAATATATATTAATTATTCGGTAAAAGAATAATAATAAAATCCACAGGCAGTAGAAAAACTTTTATAGGCTCGTAAAGAATGGGCCATTTTCCTATAAATTTTGCATTGATCAGAGCAGAATTTAATTACTGATCTTAAGATTTTAATCAGAAAGTTTTATGTTCCCCTATTAAATAGTTTTTATTATGGTTTGCATTATTAAATATCCATTACTTTACTTTCTAATTTCAAAAGTTCTTCAATAAATTAGTCAATGATTATTAATTATTTTTTTTGGTTCACTACGCACAAAAAAATTTGCTGTTTTCTCAATTGCTGCTCACACAGATCCAATATTTTCTTATTTCAATTTATTAGAGCTACAGTGACTGCATTTTGCGTGCATTTAAACCACGAACGATAAACCCCATAAAAATAAAAACTCTTGAAATCACTCTACGAAAACCGCAATCAGTCAGATTCTCGCATCTATCCACTTTAACGCATTTTTGAGAGAAATCGGGTCAGATTCACCCACGAGGCGCTGATGAACGCCTTGAGGCACTTTGCCAGTACAAATGAAATAATTCGAAGACTTGATGACGGTGTCAACTTATGGTATTCGCTTTGTCTAAGACCATATTTAAAATCGGACTCAATTCTAAGCGGTGAACCGTTACTAATACCTATATATATGTACATATATTTTGTAATAGATATAAATTTTCAAAAATTTCGAGCACAAGAGTAAATAGCATTATCAACGTCCGATAGATTTATAAATGTCACGGTTGAAACGTATTTCTAGCATTCTCAGAATTACTGACATCATTCAACAACTACATCTAAATGAAAAATTAGAGATTTTTTGATCGAATTTATTAATAGTTTCTATTTTATAATGAATTCGGCAATATATTATTAATTCACGGATTCTAGTTCCGATTACTTTTTAAATAGCAGAATAAAAGCATTCCGTCTATGAAAAACATGTTATTTATAGGGCAGAATTCCATTAAACAGAATTTTACAACTGTTTGAATCAAAATCTAAATAAAAGTCGCTTTAGTCAATCTCAACATATCTATACTTTGAGAACGACAAATAAACAAAAGACTACACGAGCAAAACTGAGAAGATAAGGAACTTTAGTACCTACATTCTACGAGAAATACAAGAGAGAATTTTGGAGTAATTGCTAGTATAAAGCGCTGCGTTTGCTTTATGTGAAATAATAAATGCAATAACGCGATATTTTTTTGTGAAAATTTACTAGTCGATTCAAAATTTGAAAAAACTAAATCCCTTGAAGCAAAATATATTATAAATATTCCAATAGCTATAATAACAATAATAAATTAATATGATACTGTTGAGGAAACCCTTAAAAATCATAAGTTAAAGATATAATTCAAGCTACAAGAGCTACTTTTACAAAGAATGAGCGACGATCTCTTGTGAAAATTTGAGTTAATGAATTATGTGAAGTTCACGGAAATTATCCGCCACATGAAGCAAAACACGAGCTTGCAAAAGCTATCGTTTCAGAATATCCGAAATTGAAAAATTTAGAATCAGTTGCAGGATATGTAAATGTCAATTTAGAACTTAATACTGAATGAAAAATAATAAAAACTATCTTTTTAGGAACATTATTATGAACCAAAAAGTAAACTAGGATTTATTCACTACAGACTGCAAGTTTTACAAAAACATTTACCGAAAGAAAATAAAAAATATAAAGCAATATCTTCAAAAACTTCAGAAAAAAATATCATTTCGTCTGATTTCATTTTTTTATCCGAAAAACAACTTGAAGAAAAAGTATATATATACTGGTTTCATAAAAATATTATTTTAATAAAATTTAGAAAATAATTTTTTATTTACAGATATCGTGGATGAAACGCAAGTTTCCATCTTTACAAAATAAAGCTTCCATTAAAACATACTTGCGTCATACATTTTATAATAGAAGAAACTGGATATTGGAATTAAACCCAAAAGTTTCAGATATTTTTGATAAATATCCAAGATTAATGTATTATTACGGTGACATGGTAAAAATCATTTAACATACATTAATATATCAAGGGGTGCGAGAGCGCCCCAAAGCAAGTACAAGTTATATATATACACGGAGAAAAATCGCTAGTGAAATTTACTTCAAAAGTATAAGTAAAAGGTACTGATGCTGACTTAAGTAAAATTTACTTAATTATTAAGTAAGCCACCGCACGTGCGAGAGAGACAGAAAGAAAGATGGCGCTTCCGATTGGGTAAAATTTACTTACAAATTTTCTCTTTAAACTCTATTAGAGCGTGTCGATTAGCGCCTTTTTTTCGTAAAATATTTTTATCGAATACTTATTCGATTCTTCGATTCTTTTTTTTTTAGAATCGGCCATCCCTAGGCACGAGTATGGCTGTTCTTACAACGGAGTATGATGTCCCCGTAGCATACGGCGATGATCGAGGACGATCATAGTTGTCAGAATGGCCGAGTTGTAGGCATTTTATGGTGGGAGAGTTGAAGGAAGGCCTTGGGGAGTGGGAAGAGTCTGGGCGCCTTTGGGTGCCCGCCCGACTGGTCGCTAGGTGGCGT
>UCOL01005095.1:0-12625 GCA_900474335.1 Ormyrus nitidulus
GGGGGGGGGGAGGAGAGAGAGGCGTTTGCGTGTTGTCGCAGCTTTATCGAATTCCGACGGCGCTCTAACTCGATCAAGCCTTAGCTCGGGGAATATTTACCGCTTGACGAGAGACGTCGCCTAATTTCTCGCGCTACAAAGATCTCCCCGGCCGCGAAGCTATACCTCAAAGGAACGCCAGCGCTTAATGCCGCGAAATTTCTCATGGATTTCACAATTTTCAGTGGCAATTTTGTTCATTGTTTCGCGCCTTTCCCCCAGGCCAGCAACAAAGGCCAGCAATTGATTTTCCAGGACTCGTTCCCTTGCTCATTAAGCGAAATGAAAATAACAAACCAAACCATCGCCCTACATTGTACCAGCCCACCTTAAATTACTTCTAGCAATATTTTATTTATTATACCCGTTTACTATACACGTTAAGCTCTAAAAGTGCGAAAAGCTTCTTAGACTAAAAGGTCAACTTGTCCGATTTGTCAGCAGGTCCTGCGAACGAGGCCGGTGCATTGACGCTCCGAGGCAAGCAGACCGACGCCAGCAGTGCCGGTAACAATGCCAGTAGCAGCCGAAAGAGCAAAAGGACGACGACGCCGACGACGACGAGCACTTGGAGCACCGGCACAACGACGGCCGAGCTCTCGACGGACAAGGAGGAGGACGACTCGCTCGCCGAGTCCGCGGCCCTATTCGCCCCCGAGGACTCCAACACCTCCTCCTCCTCCTCCTTCGACAGCATTTCCATGCTGTCGTCCATGCTGTCGACGCAGCCGCCCGTCGAGCTCATCGTCAAGCCCCTCAGCAAGGTCGTGCTGCCCTGCGAGCTCGAGGGCAACGCCACCAAGCTCCTTATGCCGGCCGTCAGGTAAGCCGAGAAAAAGAAAAGAAAAAAAAACCCAACCGATCCCTCGGCCGACGGCGAGTAAACACGCATCTCTTTGCAGGAGTTACAGAATACGACCGGCGAGCTGGCTGCACGAGGGTACTCCGGTCGACATGATAACTATTGACACGAGGACAGAAATGAGCGGTACGGGACACAGGTATATCGGGGACTCGTCGACGGCGGCGCTGCATATCGACAGCGTCCGGCTGGAGGACGACGGCATCTGGACCTGCCAATTGGAGGACGACCGGGGCAAGCTGCTGGTGGGCAGAACCGTCAAGCTGGTAGTTCTTGGTAAGTTGTCGACACGATATTAGTTTGCGAACACCTCCTCCGCGCCCCTACAATAACTATTTCGCCGAGACTCCGGTCGATTTCAATTTCGATTATAACCAAAAGTATATCGACGTGCCAATTAAGTCCCAAGTAAATAACGAAACACAAAGGAACGTACGATGAGTGGTTATGGATCTCCGCGGCGGTCCACTCGAAATTTATCGCGATCCGCGTGTATACACGAGAGAGCGCGATATTGCCCATCGAGGCAATAAATTTTGACGTAAGACTGTATACCGAGAGGGAGAGAGAGGGGGGCCAAAGTTAAATTGAATTCTGGAATTCCTTTGACGGACCCCGCGGGCTTTCGTTCGGATCGCGAAAGTCGGCATTCTCGGGGCATCGGCTCGTATAGAATCGCCCCGCGGTTAATGCGTTCCTATGCATATTGAGCCCGAAGCGGAGCCAGACGCAACGGCCGCATGAATATGGATGGCTCGAACATTTTTTAAGAGCCTGCCGAGTCCGGAGGCTGCGAGGGCTCCGAAGAAGACGGATAGTTCGCCCCTTCAAGAATCGATCCCCCCCTCGAGGCGTAAATATTTAAATCGACACGTTTTGTCTTTAAAAGATTTTTTCCCTCGGCAAATATAAGTGGGCTCAATGAGCTTGAAAAATTCACGTTCCGCGGGTTTGCTCGGAGAGAGTGATTCGCCGACAAGAGCACCGTCGGTAGGGATAAGAGCAGTTCGCAAAATATATGGGATAGAAGTAGGCCGCGGAGCTTTTTTGAGAGCGGAGGTGTTGGCGAATTCATACAGGTGAGAGATGCACTTGATTCCGCGGAGTTTCCTTGTTCCCTCTAATCCACTCGGCGCTCTCGCAAAAGTGTAGCTGGAGCGCGCGGTGCTCAAGAGCGGAGCACTTTGAGCATCAAAGCTGCAGCTTTCCAGCCCTCGCATTGACGCTACTGCAGTCTGCGCGAGCTTCGCGCCGCTTAATTATGTAGCCCGCTGACGCGTCTTTCGCCTCGATTCGGAAATCGACCCCTCTCGGCAAAACGCGCTCGAGAATATAATGCTGCCGAATGTTTTTCAAGATCGCGGCGAGTCGGAGCGGGGGGAGAATTGCATTCTGAATTCTTAATCCAGCCGAGGGAGAAACGGGACGAGGGATTAAAAGAATGGGGGAGCCGCAATAATTTTCTTTACACGAGCGGTATGAGAACTCGTTGAAACTCGAAATTACAAGAGTACTTATCCCGGCCGAGTCATAAAACTTTTCAAACATTTTACTTGAATCGTTAAATCCCGAAAGTTTGATTTTCACTTTGTCGGGCCACTCTTGCCGGCCGCCGTATAATATTTTAAAGAGCCCAATGTGCTCCTCCGCGCACTGGAGGCGCCAATAAAATCTTCTCAACTTTTCCGAAAGTGCGAGATAAAACACTCGTGATTTAGCTCCCTGAAATGTTAAAAGACGACGAGAGAGAGAGAGAGAGAGAGAGAGAGGGCGTTTCAAAAATGCCCCATGAATTCTCATAACCTGGTGCGAGAGCTTATAATTCTAATTTCCCCAGAGGGTCCTCCTCGCATTAGATCAGTGTCGTGTTTTCGTGCAGGCTCTCTCT
Source organism: Ormyrus nitidulus (assembly GCA_900474335.1). Taxonomy (NCBI): domain Eukaryota; kingdom Metazoa; phylum Arthropoda; class Insecta; order Hymenoptera; family Ormyridae; genus Ormyrus; species Ormyrus nitidulus. The sequence goes on from UCOL01005095.1 coordinate 2,790, forward strand.
CTTTTTCTCTCTACGTCCTTCTCCACATCCGTAAACTAAATATAAACTTGACCGAGAGTACAATGAAGCGCAGCGAAAGAAAGCAGAGCGAGAGGAAGTAAAAGAAAGGAAGGAGGAGCCGGTCGAGCAAAGTGTAACCGGATAAACGCGAGCGGGTCATCCACGGACACCGTGCTATTAAATTCCAATGTAATTTCATGGCCCTCTCTCTCTCTCTCTCTCTCTCTCTCTCTCTCTCTCGGGTTACCGCGAGGAGGAATTCGATTTACAGCTCGTCCGCAGCTCGAGAGGAAAGAGACAAATGAGAGAGGAGAGCCGGCGGGGACCGAGTCGCAAGTCTTTCTCTCTCCCCGGAGAATAGCTCCTCGGGAAAGGAGCCGACAACGAGCAGAGATTATCCTTGTCTAAAAGCTCCTCGAAAGTCTTAGCTAGCCGGATCCGGAATACCTCACGCAGCCACGGTAATAGGGAGAAATCGCGCCGTCTGACGTAAACAGGGGAATTCCACTGTCTGGCTAGTATCGGCTTTTGTCTCTCTCTCTCTCTCTCCCTTTGCCGCCAAAGCTCGATCGAACGCAAACGAATCAAGATACGAAAGACGTTTCCCCCCCCCCTCCCTCCCCGCCGCTTTCTCATTACCGAACTTCTTTGGCTTCTCCACTTTCTTTACTTGGTTACGCGACGCTTTCTTTGTTCTACGACCCGGTCGAGGAGCACTTTACCTATTGTTATTTTCAAATTTCCTTTATTCAAATGACGCTCCCGACTGACATTGTAAGGAGAGAATTCAATGTTCGATATTTGAAAGCCTTCTATTACGGGTATTCTTTTTCACTCGAAGCTAATTTTCTAGAAACTTATTCAATACTTATTCAAAGCCTTACGTAAACAACAAAAGAGTAGCGTCCCTATTTATCGGAAGCTGGCGCCGCTTACACATTTCAGCAGAGCCCCAGGAGGCTAAATGACAATTGGCTCATTCGGAGGTTGTCCCGGTTTGTTTGCAACTCGCTAACTCCTCGGTACTTTTGTCGCTAATTGCAATCTGCGCTCTCGGCGAGAATTCGCCTCCTCTCCGAGTCCGACTCTCGGGGACGCGCGACGGAAGGAGGCCAAGGCAGAGGAGGAGAAGAGAGCGCGAAAATTCTCTCGCCACGCTGAAAAATTCAGATAGCGCCGCACGAAACTCGGAGAAACCGGAGAAGCGGAGCGTAATAAAAGTCCCGAGTGATTTGCGTTCATTCCCCGCGACGTCGCGGACAAAAGATAAAAATTTCACGCGGGCAAGTTTCTCGAGCTGCCGCCCCGGCACGCATGACTAGCTGCGCCCGGGAAAACGAGGGGGGGGGGGCGGAAGGAGGGAAATAAATGAACGAGGTCCGTAGCAAATGCAGTGTGTCCCTCCGAACGAGGGCTCCGTAACGGCCCCCGGCGGGCGTAATGGCTCGGCATGCACGCATAAACGTCGCTCGAACGCGTCCTAGCGGGAGAGAGAGAGAATGCAGGCTAGCTCCGATGCAAATTCCGAAAATTCAACGGACGCGCGGCTTTAGCGCGCGCGCGCAGGCCCGCTCGGCTCCTATTCGTGGATTAACGCCCGCGGCAGCTACGAGAGTACTGCGTCTACGTGAGATTCCTTCCAGTTTCTCTCTCTTTTCTTTTTTTTTTTTTTTTAAGGGGACGCGCGTGCGCACAGCCTTGTGGTCGACGGCCGCGACGATAGGGGAGTTTTTGAAAAAAAAAGGTCGGCGAGTATACGCACATCCGAGATATAGCAATTAATCTTGTGACGAGGCTCTTTTTCCGGCCGCGCTTTTTCAAGTTTTCACGGCTCCGGCGGACTGGATTTTTTGCAAACTTTTCATATCAAGCGCTTCCAGTAGAGAAAGTTCCGAGCGCTCCTAGTTTCGCGGCGAAACGAACGGGAACGCATCGACGCAGCAGTGCCCCGCCGCGACTCGGCAATTTATGATTTTCGTCAGCTAGGCAGAGAGAGAACACCGAGAGATAGCTTATCGCTTTCGGTCAGTCAATTTTCCGTTTATGGAAAAGGTAACAGCGAAGCGCTTTCGAGGGAGGGGGGGCCGAAGCACTCGAAACATCGTGTGACAAACGATCTTTTACACGGCGGATATTTGCATCGAGCCTTTTTTGTTCCACGCACCCGGGGCCCCGGGCTTTATGCGTTTTTTATTATCGCCGCATGTATTCTCTATTGAGCGAATCGCGGCCGAGCTCGGGGTCCAAGTGCGCGTCGCTTTAAATATTTTATCGAGACCGGAGATAAAGCCGTTCTTTTTATGCAAATACCGGGTCGCGAGCGCGCGGGGAGATTAATTTTTATTTTTATTTATAAACCGCCGAGCCGATAGTCCGCCCGTACACGGATATCCTATTAGCGCGAATGGAAGGAAAACCAGGCGGGGGGTCCCCGTTTTATGCACGTGGAAAACGGAAAAAATAACGTCCCCGCCGCCATTAATTTCCCAAATGGCGCGGCGCGCGCAGGGAAGGCTTTTCGAAATCGTTCGCCCCGGCGACGCTCGGCATCGACGGGCTGGAAAAGTCGAGCGGCGCGTAAAATATGCCGAGGACATCGAGAGAGACCGAGAGAGCGAGTGGGCATATATCTCGGTCGCGTCGGCCCAGTTGCTGCAGGTGGCGTAAATTAGCGAGTCAAAGCGGCTTCTCCCTCTCTCTCTGCGCAGACAGTAATTATTGACGCGGGCACGAGCATTGGCCACTAACTAGCCATTGATTAGCTGAGGGCTCGCCTGTAATTAATGGAAGAGTCATGTCGATCGAATACTTGCGACGAGCCTCCCCCATCACGCGTGATCGAGTGGGCTTTACGAGTGATTAGTTGCCCGGCGTCTTTGAACGCCCCCCCCTTCCCTTCCGCTGCAAGACGCGCCGAATTCTCGAAGCCTTTTCTTTAATAAGAGCCTCCTCCTCTGTCCTCGAACGTGCTGCGTCAGTCGCGCGAGCCGCGGGAACTGGGTCAAACTGGGACGCGGAGCTGACTGAAGTTTAATCAGACTTATTTCGAAAAATCATTTGCACCGAGAGGAGAGGAGATTGTTCGTCGGGGCCGGCTAAATATTTAGCTGACGCGGGCCGTTATATTATTCGCTTTAATTGCGATTAAAGGCCTATTCAATTTGACGGCGAGCAAGAAATCGTGATTTATCTTGTTTCGCCCGGGGAACAAAGGAGTCCGATATTATAGCTCTCTCCCCGCGATGAGTCAAGTTTTAAATAACTTTTCCTGCCTAATTGAAACGCCAATAACGGACGGCCAACAACACATTTTATTCCTAGCATTGATTTAATTAGAATGACGCCCGGGAAGCTTCAATATCCTCGCGAGGGAGATGCTCTCAGAATTGAAAGTCGCCGCGCGCCTGTTAAACAAGAGTAAAAGGAGAAGAAGAAAAAAAATGAGAATTTCAAAGGTTACGCGCGGCCCGAGCAAAGGGGACTTTGGGGGAGGCAAGCGGCGAGATTAAAAAATTCGAAATGAAAGTCGCATGTAGAAAAGAGTTAGAGGGAGCAGAGGATGGAAGCTCGCAAGCTGCCTTCAGCACATGCTGCCAAGTTCCGTGTCGGCTTCGCGCGCCCATTGGCTCGGCGGAATGGATGGAATGGCTCTACACGAGAGTCGAATCCTATCTCTTTCTCCTCCACCTCCTCCTCCCCCGCCTCCCCGCAGCACTCCCTTTTCCTTATGACTTTCTATTTTTCCTACTCGCGCGACGCTCAACGACTTTTCACTTTTCCCCGCTCCTTTTTCAATCTCTATCCTCCCGCAGCAAGTAGCGATCGAGTTTCTCCTTTTTTTTCTCCAAAATTCTCCCCGTCTTTCTCTCCCTCCAGATTTTTTTTGCGAGCCGCCCCCCGCCCGGGGAGGGAAGACGTGTGTAGGTACATTCCACGGACTCTTCGGCCGTCGGCAGACCGTAGTAAAGTAGAGTGGTCAGTCAATAGCCTGGAACTTCCGGTCGGCGATGCACTCGAAGAGCTGTCATTCGAGCCGAAAGCTTTCCTGGTTTTACGACGTTATAGCCGGAGTACATTTAGCGCAGCTCAGCAGAAACCTACGTCTCAAGACGAATGGTCGAATCGATTTCGTAACTGTTAAACGTGTTTTAACTCCACCGAACATTCTAATCACTGCTTTTATCTGCGCTCTATACCTTCCTCCCCGGTCTGCCTTGCTTAACAATTCAAATTACTTAAACAAATTGTTTAAACTTTTCGGCGGAAGTCAGCTCGCTGGATAAATACTGTAAATTTATTTCGAACAAATTCATTTTCTATTCATTTGTCGGGGAAAACTTTTACTTGTTTAGTTTGGCTAAATTTTCTTGGAGCTTGCGCTCGTTAGATTTTTGTTGAAAAAGCTCGGCAGTCGCTGGAAATGCTCTCGTCTAATAAATTTTTCAATCTTCTCTAATTCTGGCTGTTTTCCTTTTATTCGCTTCTATTTCTCGCGGTTCCTGATATCAGATCAATAAGATTCGCTTCAACAATAACGTCAATGCTGCATTCTCCAGCAAGATTTTAATCTTTTAAGTCTGCTAGCTTCTCAAACGGAGGCAAGCTTCGGCAATCAAACTAAAATTCAAAATAGTCTACTTAAGAACTTGAGATTACCTTCGGAAAGCTATTCAAAATTCCGAGCGGGTCGATTGCAGCTCGGTAGACGTAAGTTGATATCTTGGCTGCCGATCAGACTGTATCCTGGTAGTTTATCGGTTACAGTGATTGGCACAACTAAATGAGAAGCTAAACTACTATCGCTCTGCCGAGTGGAAGCAAACAAGGATCTTCCATTAACTAATCTCTCCATCGACATTCGATTACGTAGATTCTCGACCGGGAGAATAAAACTCTTATTAATATCAAATTACGCAGCTCTTTAACTTCTTATAAAGTTAGAGGCGAAGCCGAGTGTGCATTTCCAATTACCGGTACAGCTTCAAGCAGTTTTAATAGAGGAAAATACCGTCAAAGAACGGAATAAACGGCTGCATTCGGCACAATTTCTGCAATTACGCCGACAATCGCTAATTTTCAGCAAGCCGGAAAAATCCGCCTGGCCTCGGGAGTTTTCATTCCCGCTCTCCCTAATAACGCCTCGTTTTTCCCTCATTCAATTTATCAACGGGCATTAACTTTTCCTTTCTCATCTCCACAGCCGGAGCTCGTTAAATTAACCGGCATTCCTCAGTGTCTTAAAAGATTTCATTTCCAGAATGAAGTCCTCGGCCGCGATGATCCTCATTCAATTACGGCGACCTCTAAAATCGTAATTTCATTCATAAATTCTCGGCCGCCTTTGAGCGCAGTTTCGAGCTTTTTTCCCCGCGTTCGACTTTCGATGAGGACACCCGGCTAGAGTTTCCCCAGCTCCGGTCCGCTCTTTGTTTTCGGAACTCTCCGATTCTCTCTCCCACGGCCCCGACTTTCCGACGAGAGAACTGCTTCGGCGATATTGCAGGAAGCGGGTGGCAGGGACAGGGTCGTTTCCGATTATGTCCTCTATTTCCTGCCGCTTAAATTTAAGACCCCGGGAATTTCGCGCCTCGCGCCCCGACGAGGAGCTTACACGGCGCGCTACAATCGTCGCTGGATTCTTTTCTCGAGACTCGCCGGGACAAGAGAGAGAGAGAGGGGGGGGGGGAGGAGAGATAACAAGAAGGAGGAAAACTCGACCTCGATTCTTCTCGCTGAGCTTCAGGAATGTTTATTTTATACGACGGACGATCCCCGCGCGATAAAAATCACGAATCCCAAATTTCTCCTACGTAGCGCGCCGCTACGTAGCTCTCTACTTGCGGATGAGACTCGGAGGCACTGGGAAAAAGAGAAAGGAAGAGAGACTACGGGAAAAATGTGAAATAACCCTCTAAGGCCCAGGGATAAAATCTTTGTTCGCCTCTTCTTTTTCCGCCGGGCGCTGCTGCCGCTGCTGCTGCTACTGCTGCCTTTTTCTTGCCGCTGCTCTCTTATTTTTCTCCGAGAAAAGGATAAGACGAGAAAAATTACCGGGACTCGCTGATGTATAATTCAGCGCGGCTGAAAATTGCCCAAAGCTCATCGTGTTTGTTAGAAATGTTAAGTTATAAATTTACAATTCTCCATCCCGGCATAATGTGCCGTTTCATACGTCGCGTCTCTTTCTCTCTCTCGCTTAAATCTCGTCATTTTTATGCGAGAGTTGTTAGGATCTTTTTTTTTCCTCGGTACGCCCAGAAGCGGCTTTCATCCTGAATACATGCATGCGATTTCAATGCAAGAAACTTCTCTCGTACGGGGTATACAATATCAGGGAGGAGCATACAATATGCGAGGGATAAAGTAAATAGTCATGCCCGGAGAACCCCTGCTTTTACCTCGGCCGGTCTCCGACATCCATTTGAAGTAATGCATGCTTCGAAAATTGTTGTGTAAAATGTGAATGCTCCCATTTCACGGGGAAAATAACCGTGTAAATAAAATTCAATGAAGCAACTACTTTAATAAGCACCTTAAACAGTTTGTTCGCGAGCTTAAAAAAAGAAAGCCTTTTCAGCTGGAAATTATCCATTTATCTAAGCTCTTTTTCTATTTTATTTGCGTTACTCATCTTTTACCGCTCTTTCAGCATGCAGGAAAAATGTCAAGATTTTCCCCGGAAGGGTCCCGGCTAAAAGCATGATTTAAGCGGGCAGTGGAGAGCTTTTTCAAACTATTAAAAAGTTCTAGTGACCCAATTAAAAGGTGAAATTTTCACTTATGAAATGGCTCGGTTTGACCGACAAGTGCCTTTTCTACTTAATTCTCCTTGCTGTATAAGTCTCCTCCTCCCGAGTAGACTCTTCATCTATCTTTCAGTCGCTTTACTCTGCCGAGGTGAGAGATTAGTGATTTAACGTACTCTACGAGAGCGGTGTGCTGCGGCGCCTTAAGTTGCTGCCTTGCTTATGCCGGCTTGCTTTTCCCACTTAATACAGGATTTCCATGATTTTTTAATTTTTCTTAAAGCGGATTTACATTTATTAATTTTCGCGGCTTCTCGTCGCCTCGCAGATCCGTTAAAACGCACTTGATTCTTCATTAATTAGTCTGATCTAAAATTGAAATTAAAGAACTAATTACGTCTTAGAATGGAAAATGGAGGGGATATCGCCTTCTATACATATACATTCGAGCTCCGCCGAGAATCTCGTCCGTCATCTAATACCATCCGCTATCTGCTCTCGGTAATTTATTATCCGATATCCATTAGCCATTATTCGTAATCGATGATCCGGTCGCTTCACCCCCTGCACTCGAGGCTCGCATGCATTAAGCATGAATGCCGTGGCTGCTCGGTCGTCTTAATATTATTTGGCGCACGCGAGTATCCCAGCCATCCAGCCGGCGGCGATTCTTGCCTTTGGAGAATGAGCGAGAGGCGAGGGGGAGAGAGGGGGCCGAGAGATGCTAACGAGACACGCGAGACGTTCGACTACTGCAGCGACGGCTCTCTTGCTTAGCCGGGCGTAAAATGGTTTTCCTTTACCACCGAAACCGATGGAGCTCCCCTAGGCATCCGCAGACACGAACTGCATGCCGATAAAGCCAAAGCTAAGTCGTCGTGGATTAAGCTGCCGAGGAGAGAGAGAGAGAGAGAGAGAGAGTTTTGACTTGACATTCTCTTACAACCACTCTCGACTCTCTGCCTGCGCCTGCCATTGATTCGCGCGAAATTCCATTTCGCCGGAAATTCAATAACCCACCGGCTTCCGTCATCCCAGCTGCACTTCCGCCAGTTTAGCCGCGGATTCTTTTTTATTTTTTTCGAACCTTATCCCGTTGACCGCCTGCTCCACTTTTTTTCCGAATATCTTTCCGCGAGGAATAATATTTGTGCGACTCGTGTTTCGACGAAAATTCCTGAAATTGCAGGTTTTTCTCCGCCCGAGGCTGTGATTAAAAACTCGTATTTCTCGCGTTTACCTTCGCTGTCGCGCGCTGCCTTTCCGCGGAAAAAACGCGCGACTACCCGTTTACTGCGTCGCGCCGTAAAAGTTTTATTAGAAAATGTTACATTTAGAAGAAATACGCACCGCGAAGAAACGCCAGGCTAAACGACGAAACGAACGCCGGATCCTTCGAAGAAACGGATGCATTTGCATTTTAAAAGAAATCCCTGTCTTCGGCGCGGCCCCCTCTCCGGTCGCGTCGTTCTGACAAATTCTAAGCTGTCTCGAGCGAGATATCAAGTCTGTTCCGGCGCTCCTCCGGCTCTCATCTGATAAAAAGGAGGCGCGCGCGCGAGCACGACGAGCGAGAGATGCGAATGCACTTCCACTTACCCGGGGAGGTCGTTTATCACCGGCTCTCCCAGGCCCCGCCGTGCTGTATTTTATATTCCGTTCGCCGCCGTGTGCGAGCTGCGCAGTATTTTATATTCCGCCGCTTGTCCGCCGCACTCGCGAGCCTATTGCCCCCTTAGAGCCGTTGCGCTCCTTTGCGACTCGATTAAGGCGGAGGCGAGCGGCTCCTATATATATATATACGTTTCTCAAAAACCAGGCGGGCGGCTCAATCGAGCGGAAAATATGAGGCGGCGACTTTATTTACCGGCTGCCGCGCTTTTTTCGCGGGTTCGAGGATGGATCTTGCATTTGTATACGGCTGCTTGCTTTGTATGCTAATGCAGGACGAGCAGCAGTTTTAATTAAAAGATATATAAGAAAGTGCAATTCTTAAATTTGAGTTAGTTATTGGAAATCGATGCTGGAACTGCATCAATTTGAATTAAGGAACGGTACGACATTTTTAAAATATTACTTCCATCGACTCGCCGCGAGCCGCGTCGAGGGATCGCTAAAGTGATTTTTATCAAACGTAAGTGCGTTACATTCCTTTATAACTTTATCGCCGCTAATTCCAGCGGCAATATCCTTCGCCTCGAGGCAATTACACGTTATAGGAGAGCCGGCAAAAAGAATTTCCAACGCGGAACGTCAAACGGCTGGAGAGAGCACAGAATCCGATTAGCGCTTAATTGGAGCAGGCTAACTCCCACTTAATGGATTCTCAAAGGCCCGGCCGGAGGATTCCGCGAATTATTTTCGGGTCTGGAAGTAGCGGTCAATCGCGAGCTGGGAATTTCAGCGCTTATTTCGTCGGCTCTACTTTTCGGGCTGACTACTATACATATACTTTTTTCCGCGCCCTCTTTTTGGAGAGAGAGAGAGCCGCGCGCGGTACCTGTTGCGCATTTGTTGCAGGCGCCGCGCCGTAACGCACATCGACTCCTTCGTATATACCGACGAAAATTCATGAATAAATACCGCACGAATACGCGGCCGCCCTCCCCAGTTCCTTTTTCCGTCCGCTCTTGTTAGGATCATGCTTCGACTCTTCGATTTAGTCTTGGAACGTCGCTTTCGGCATTGTTTAACTTTACGCTCTTAAGAATAATCATAATGGTAGTTGATCGGGAAATTTTCGAAGTTTACACTTTAAAGATATTGCGGGGTAAAGGAGCTGTCTCTATGTTTGTAAAAGTTCAAATTATTTGGAGCCTTTGCTAACTCATAAAATCGTTACAAATTTAATAGCCAAAAGGTACTCATTAATATTGTACATTTATGAATTTTAGATAATCGCTATAAAAGCTTATGCTTAAGGTGGTTTGGAACGATTTTTATTTTCAATACGATGTCTATAAAAATTTAATCCTGGCTTTTTGGCAACATTATTTATGCACTATTTAAATTTCAGCCAATTTCCCCGAAAAGAACTGGAAATATAAATGTTTAAAATTGGTACGTTATACACAGTCGCTTATGGAGGAA
>UCOL01005096.1:0-12622 GCA_900474335.1 Ormyrus nitidulus
AGTGAATTCTGAAGTTATTAGTGCAATCGAAAGAAAAATACATGTACGCGCGCGAAGCGCGCACAGGCATCACTAGTATATCTTTAAAAATTCTGTTTTTATTATAATGTTTTAGAGAATTACTGAAAGAATTAATGATCATGACCATGATGTTAAAATTCTTCTGAATAATTCTTTAAAAAAAATTATTTAGAAAATTATTAACATCATTGTCAGGTTCATTAAATTTTTCAACAATTCCGTAAAACGTGTATTATTGGCGCCGAATATATCCTTGTAATTTTACTTTTCATTTGTGGGAAGCAAAATTTCCCCTAGCGGTGAAGCCTCCAACTAGAAGGCGCGTAATTACAGACCCAATCGCATAGATATGAATTAAAAGGAGGTAGTATTTATATAACAGATTAATTTTTAAACAAACCGGAAGTCAGTTCGACAAAGTTTGTCTCCTCAGTCCTGTCTAATAATTGCATTTTCTCTGCATGACCTCCGATAATCCGTCAAAATTATAAGCCTGCGCACTCGCATTCGAGCTATCAATGCGCATTGTGGAGGATTAAACGCACTACGCGTATATCAAAATACCGATAGCCCCCAATATATACTGCGGCTGCAGCCCTGATTAACACTTTCAGGAGGTAGCAGTTAACAGCAACCGATAAGGCATTAACTATTTTCGTCTGCTAAAGCTTTTTAGTAATGTACTTTATGGTCTTATATAAGCAAGGTTTATTCACGTTTTAGGGAATGGCGATTACTTGATTTATTTTACTTGATTATATACGGATTGTAATAATAAGCATGAATTAATTAAGAATAAGAGATTGCAATTGGAAATTGAAAAAACTCCAATATGTAAAATCGATGACAGAATAATTTATGAAAATTCTAAGATATTTCCATGAAAAATTTGATAAATATCTTTTTGAGTAATAGATTTTACTTGCTCTAAAAACTGGCCTATTTCTTTTGAGAAAGGAATGATTTTTCACTTTCTCCGATTCAGAAAGTCGTTTGTCTGCATATTTTTTATCTAGTAATAATAAAAAGAGCCTGTCAGAATCGTCAATTTTAGTCGCCGCTCTTAAAATGGTGATTGATGTTCCGAACGATTCCACTCTTTTTCGCTCTCGGTTTTTACGTTGAATTAGGATTTACAGCTGTTCCCCCAAAATATCTCAAGGGAGTGTTTTCGAACTACCCTTTTCTTCTTCTGTTGTTATATTTATTACTAGAAATTGTAATTTATTGTTATACTAAAAAAAAAAAAATAAATAAATAAATAAATAAAAAGTTAATAGTTTCAAAAAGAGTAATTGACGAGGTAACTTTTATTTTATTCATCTGTAACCTTTTATCTTTATTAGACAATTTTAAGTTAAGTTCGATTATGCTATTTAGTATTGTGAGGTACCCAAAAATAAACTTTTGAGTAAAAATATGAAAAAGTATCGAAATTCTATAGCTTGCAATATCAACTTATTATTTGTCAAAAAATCGCCGCTGGAACGAAAACTTACCAACAATAACTATCATTAGAGTATCCAATTTCGGCATCAACAGTTTATAAATAATCGGCAGCAAATTACGCGGCAAAATTATACTCGGCAAGGCATTAATAAATCAATCAGTCAATCAATCGCTTTAACGGACTCGGCGCGCCCCGGTTAGTTTCACTGGTTTTGATATAAACTCCCGACCGCACGGCGAATATAATGCCGGGGAGCAGCAAACCCAGACAAGCGTGAAGGCACCGCGATACGCGATTTTAAACGCGGATGGGGCTTAATTACGCTCAGTGGGTTAAACGATATTAACACTTTTCAATCATTGAACCGCAACTTGAGTTGTTGCTCCATTGATGATTCATTAATTGCGGGACAGACTGTGGCGCGGGAGCCGGGAGACTAAGGTTTTTGATGCCGAATTTTGGTTGCAGGGAGCTTTTTGGGGAAGGCTTCGTCGTTTAAAAGAAGAACTTTACGATACTTTATACGAAATGAGATGGGTGCTACTATTTTTGATCATTTATATCAGTATTTGTACAAACATTTAAAAACAAAATTAATGCAGTATGTTAAGATACTCCTTCATTTACTTGTTTATAGACGAGGGAATATATATATATATATATACTACAATTCTACTTTAGTCAATTTAGCAGCGTTTATAATATAATTATTGTAAAATATAATAGAGTTTCTAGGTTTCAATATTTTTTTAACCAACTGATGTCAAAGGGAAGCTAATTGAAAATATAAAGTGTAAGCGTTTTTATTTAAACAGTTAAAAAAACAAATGTACGAATAAAAATAAGTTGACTGCGTGAAAACACTTAAATAGCAAATTGAATTGTGAAAGTGCATTGATTTAGGCTTTGATTCATGAAATTCAGTGACTTTGTTCTAAAATTAGTTGCACTTCTATACAATAATATTTAAAAGCATATCGCATCACTTTTTTCCCCATCCGAATTTGGCAACAATAAAGTAAAAGCAATTGTGATATTAATCCAGCTTAAATCAGACTTTTGAATCATTCCGTCGCGTTCATTCAATTTTCAAACCCTTTTCAAAAACTCTTTTCAAAAACAATGCTTTGATGCAGCGGAAAAACAAAAAAGTTCCCACCCCCATTTCTGGCCAAGCTTATTTAAACAATTATTTTTCATTTTTCGAATAATAGAACCGTCTCTATCCCGAATAGAAATCCCCGCTTTGATCTTTATCGCATTACGGAGAGGCCGAAGCTCCCCAGAAAACATCGGAAAGCCCGCCGTTTCCGCGGAGATTGCAACGTTCTAAACTCCCGACTATCGTAACCGCATTTCTTCCGCCTCTCTTCTACCCCCCATTCGCCATTTCCTTCGGCGCCTCTCCTTTTACCACTATATACGTTTCATTATTTCGCTGTATTTATCATTACGGTTTTTCTATTTATTTTTCGCGCTACGAGCGCATGACGTTCCCGACCGCTGTGCTATCGTTCCTCCACGGTTATTAAACGAGCCTCTTTACTTTTATGCTCTCCATCCTCTTTTTGCGTCGCGCACAAACATTTACGTGCTACGAAGCCGGCGGCTGCACTTTTTTTTTTTAAATGTATTATTTTAGGAGCCTTTGTTATTTTATAACCTTCGTTTACTGTTTCGGACCGAACGCTGCTGCTGCTCCCGTCTTTCTCTCTACAGGCGGTTTGGGGCGGAATTTCGAGTAAAATAAAATAGCCCGCATCACCGCCGCGCCATTATCCTTGCATGATTCATTTTCGGACTGCCAATCAATCGCGCGCCATTAATTGAAAAATGAGCGCGCCGCCCATAAATAAATAAATAAACAAATAAATAATTCGGCTCATCGGCTTTATGCAGCGTCATGCGCAGAAACGTTATGTGCTCTCGCTTATTAAAGGGATCTTCTTCCTCCCGCTGATTTCTGTGTCTGAATATGGATGGGTTTGTTTTAGACTCGCGTAAGCCGCGCGAGATTTCTTTGTAAACAAGCGTGCATCAGGGATCGGAATTTTTCTGGATTCGTTAGCAAGTTTTGAGGGAAAAGTGAAGGAGAGGAAGGACGTGTTTGTGTCTGGGATGCGTTTGCGTTGAATATGCGGTGCTTTGGACGAGATAAAAGTTAGAGGGGTAAAAGTTCCGATCGCCGAAATGGGGTTTAAGTTTCGGGAAGATATGTTACGAAGGATGTTCAGAATGAGGAATGTTATACTTTTGCTTTTCGTTTACTGCTTATGAAGAACGAGTTGAAGACTTTTTGATCCTTTGCCTAAAAAACGGTTAAACGAATGTCGATATATTTTTTGGAATCACGTGAAAATATCGAACTGTGAAATTCAAATAATTGCTAAACTTCCAGTGGAAATACGGCGAATTTTTAATAAATTTTCTTGTTACACGATAAAAAGTTTTTCGCGAAAAGTTCTGCATTCAAACTTTTTTAAATCGAAAATTTAATTCGAACTTCCAGTTAGTAACTAACCGAGTTGCATTGTTTAAAACTGCTTCAGAATTCAATGCCAGCTTCCCTTTACATTCCCAGTACAAAAAATAATAAAACTCCCCCCCGTAAAACCGGGAAAAAACCTTAACAAATACGTGCCCGAAGTTTCCAATTTCCAAAACGTCGCCGCAGAATCGAGGCCGACTCCTGGGCCAATACAAAATCATGGACGAGCGACGAACCTCGGTACAAAAACCGGCAATCGGAAAAAGGTCACGTATCGCACCCGTAGAGAGAGGTGGCGGACAAACAGCAGGCACTGCTGAAATTGGCGAAAAGCGCCTCACGAGGTGCCAAGGACAAAGAGCGGCCTCGAGATACAGATGGGTCGCGCGTGGGACTGCATTATGCATTCGGCGGTCCGCCGCACGCGGCGGCGGCGGCGGCCCCTCCTTTGAGATGGAGATCCCCGACTGTCGAGGTGTCCGCCGGGGAGGGAGCTTTTATGTACACGGGAAATTGTCGCCTTTTTGGGAAAGTGGCCTGGCGCTTTATTTTAGGGTTTTTTTTAGTTCTTCGGGGGGATTGAGTTGTGTGAATAATGGCTGCGCGTGAAGGGATCGTGATAATTGAAAGGCTGTGCGGGAAATTAGTTACGTATTTGTATTTTTATTTACAAATTGGGCGACTGTTGTCGCCTTTAAAAAATTATTGTAAAATATTATTTGGGCTGATTTTCACATATTGTAAGCAAGTGAAAATTTTAATGACTAACGTCAATATTATAAGCTTGAAAAGTTAAATTACTTTTGCGAAAGCGACAGTAGTAGTTGTAGCCATCTATTAGCAAGAGAAACAATTATATATCGTTTACCCGCAGCAATTTATAGGTAATGCACGATATCTCAGTTTACTTTCATTAAAAAGGCATTTTAGAGACGAGCGAACGCAAGTCATACAATATCCGAATATTAAAAAGAGTAAACTTTTTAAAACTCAATTTCCTTCGAAGAATTTTAAACACAGATTTTTGCAGCCCAGCCATAAAGAACCCCAATAGCCCCGCAGCCGCGTTTAACCACATTAGCAATTCCGACCCCCTCTCTCTCTCTCGCTCTCAATGAAAATACACGCGGAAAAACATCGAAACAAGCCATTGCCGCCAGCAAGATCCCCGTCTAAAAATCAGCGCAGTCAGCTAAGAGAGGGGGATCCCCACTCGAGGCTAATTTGCACTTGAATCCAATTCGATCGGAAGCCCCTCGGGCTGATAGCCGCCAAGAGGCTCGCCTTCTTCATCTCCATAACAACGGAGAGATATATACTCGCCGCCGCGAAAATATAGCCCGTGCGCCAACTTGCCGGTGATGGGAAGTGCTGCACCGAGTTCTCGCCAAAGAAGATTGGACTCATTTTGTTGGGTGGGGGGTTCGAACGTTTGAAATTCCCGGAACGCTGCCGATAGGGGGACGAGCTCGGAGTGCCTGCAAGGATTTACTTGCGCGAGTGGAGTCTAGTTGCTGGTTCGTGTGTTCAGGTTTCGCTTACAGTCGGGCACTTAATCTTTTTTGGAGGAATTTTTTGGCGAGGCTAAATTTGGAAGTAGAGAATGCGATCAAAAAGCAACGAGACCAGAAATTTTCTAAATTTGATTGATGAATGAATATAATGTTGCTTGTTTTTATTATGAAATCATGCTACTACAGTATTAAAAAAAAAGGTGCATTTGGTATTTATTGTGAAAAACCAAAGATTTATTGACAATATTGTCACTCTCTTTGTAAAGGTCTTCTTTTTCAATCTTCGTCAAACCTATTGAAAAGCCGAAACAAAAGCCTGTCTGTCAAAGTGTTATTTCATAGAATCTAAAAAATAAAATAGAATATTAATCAATTTTTTTCCCCCGAACACAAATACTGTAACTGAATCGTAACGAATTTTTCAGTAGCAATAGATCTTTTGTATAAATAGAATAAGTCCGCCAATCCATCGGCTTGATTCAAAGGCCACCATTCAGTATTCTCTTACAAATCAAAGCAATAAGACCAGTCAAACATTAATTATCGAGTCTCCTTCGTTCATTATTCTCTTAACACCTCTTCGTCTTTCCTTCCGACAGCGATAAATCAGTCGTGCACATTATTATTTACCCCTCGCATAATACCTCAGAACGTCGGCGATTAAAATTGAAATTTCCGCAGCTTTAACACCGCCATACATTCGAAATAGAAACGCCAGAAGACCGCGTTATTATTTATTCGCCGCGGAAGTTAATCGTTAATATACGACTCTGGAAAATTGACCCATATCGACAGCTGTCCCTGCTTCTCTCTTCTCTCTCTTTTTCCTCTCGCGGCTTTTATAGACTCGCGGCTGCGGGCTATTCGCGATGATAAATGCGTCTCTTTCTATATCCCTCCGCCGCGCCCTTTTTCGCTCCGCTATCTGTTGGTAGAGAGAGGACCGCATTGATTAATGTCGGCGAGATTTATTGGCTCTCGATGGGAAAAAAGCATCCGGCTTTCCAATGAAACGCGACGTCTTGAATTAAGGACCGTCTGGGGTGAGTATTAGTGCTCCTATCGTCTGCCGAGAGGCTTTTTTACTTCCTTTAAGGATATCGAGCTTGCATTTTGTTATCCTGCTGGCGAGGATTGTGGAGGAAAGCTTGTTAACGGAAATATCGAGAGGAAATTCGAGGGGTCGCGGGAACGTATGCCGAGGGCTTGCGGGTTTCAGCTGATGTTTCTGGTATCGATGGGGATGTTATTATTTGTAAAGAATTACTTCTATTGCGACAAATTTGGATGAAAATTGACTATTATAACAAGGCTTTATAGTTAAAAAATGTCTCAAAAATAAAGGAATATATAAATTATTGAAAAAATATGACGTTTCTTTACAATAAAATATCGAAATAAAAGAATTTTTATAACACAATTTTATTTAACTCATTTAATAAGCAGAATCCCAGGCAATTCATCGGACGAATCGAATTTGATTCGGGAATGTCGAATGTTTCGAGTTTATCATTAGAATTTTTCCGAAGAAACAAGCAAAGGAATAAACGAATTCGAAATTTTTAATTAATCCAGTTGCGGTCATCCTTTGATTCCTTCGAAGTAATTAGACGCTTAAAGGCAAGAAATAAAAGTCTTTACATTTCCCATGAACTCTCGCATCAACCTCTAAAAAGAACGTACACTTACGCCGCATGAAGGCGGTATCAGCGGTGACATAAAATTGTTTTTAACGTCGACGCTGCGCAATATTTTTTTTTACTCCCGCTTCACTATTGGTAAACATAATTCTTGTCATAAATAACGAGCGTTTTTCATGCTAGGGATACTCGGAACGTACAGTAATCTCGGCGCTGTAAACATGAATTTAAAAGGAGATGTTGCTGATGTTTATGAAACGCCGCTATAAAAAGTTTGTATGCAACTAACTTGTACTGCTGAGCACATTTATAGAGAGTATACAGATGTACTTCCTCATTGAACCATAACTTTGCGCGGAATTGCTTTCCGGCATAAAAAAACTGTTGCGCACATAGGTACGAATCAAACTGCAGTTGAACTACTATTTTGTAGAGTGATAATTAATGAATTATTTAGCCCGTAAAATATTTCGATAGAGGAGCTGCAATTTGAAAGCTTGTCGAACCTTTCATTACTGCAGGTTTACATGCGTTATTCCTAGTAATTCATAACAAGCTCCTACGAGTTTTTTAGTTAAATTTTTCATTTTATATTTATTTCACTGCTAATAATAGCTAAAGTCATTTACTTTAGGAAGGATAATCACTGTCACAAAAATCAAGTCCACTAATTTCAGGAGCTCACATTTCAATAATTCAAAGTCGAAAATCTGCAGAAAAAGCTCCCAAGAATTCATTCGCCTGGCGATAATCCCAGGCCTTCGCTTCTCCCTGCGAAAGAGACCGGCGACATTGTCCCTTTTGATAGTCTTCGGCCGCATCTAAGCAAAGGTATCTCGTAAAGACGCTTTCGTCGGATTTCTGGCTTTTATTGGTAAGCTATTTAGCGGCGGGCTGCGCGTTCGGCGTTTAAATGCACTTGCTGTATTATTCTGGGCCCCGCATTTACTGCGCTCGGCCCGGACGTTTACGAGCTTCGAAATTTCAATGGCCTTGTTAAGGCGCTGCCGCGCAACTTGTTCCCGCTGCCAAGGGACGGCTCGATGATGTGGTGACGCCGTCCCTTTTTTTTATCCGTAATAAAGTGCGAGTTCCTCGTCGTTACGGCGTTGGAAGCTGCGAGGAAAAGTTCGCTGATGAGTTCGTCTGCTGTTTTGGGTCGGGTGACGCGGTTGCTCTTCACTGCGGGATTGTATAAGCGACGAGATTTTCAAGAAATAAACGTTATTTGCTAAGGAGCGGTATTATAATTATTTTCGAAAATTGTTTGTACAAAATTTAGTGCACGGTTATTAATATTAAATACAATGACGATAATCAAAGTGAGCTTGAATTCTTTTAATAAAAGATTTTTTGTCTTTCAAAAATTGTCTTATCTTGTCTTAGCAAAATATTAAATAACGTTTATCTTTTATTAAATAGAAATTTGGCTGGGTACGAGTATAAATTTTATTTATTTTAATTACGTGTTTATATTACATATTTTAAAACTAAAATTAAACCTCTTACTATAAAACAATACAAAATCTTTTCCACTACAACGGTTCCTCCATCAAAAACTCCTCCATCTTTTCTATTCGAAAAGTCAGCCGGCATAAGCGAATTAATCCCGAAAATCGGCAAACTCTTTAAAAAGCCATTAGCCCTGAGAGCATCTTCTCCAAAACAGCATCAGCCTCTCCTCGTATCAATTGCCCGTCGCGCGAGATAGAAAATCGATCCTCTCCTCGCGCAATACCAAGACGAATAGCTTTTCTCGCGCAGCAGCGAGAGCCGCAGGTAAAAGAATCGTCACCGCCACAAATCTTCCCGCTGCTCTCGCTCATTTGATTAAGGGTCCCCCGTCCGTATACCGGCAAGCGATGCATCTTTTCGCGGCGACTCGACGGCTTTATGGTCCGTGAGCGACTCCCGCGGCTAAACGACGTTGAAAGATCGAGCGAGAGGCGAGGCGCGCCGCCTGTTTTTCTCGCTTTATGATCGCCGCCCTACGCGGAAGATGGGAATATTTTACGCGACTCCCCGAGCTCGCGAAAATTCCGCGGGGAGGGAAGAGGATGAGCTTTATGTGGGTTAAGCGGTTAAATTTTAATCGCGCTGCATCGCGGATCATGCTTTTACGGTGGTTTTTCGGCCTGGATTTAGCAGTGCTGGGAGAGGCTGAGACGAACGTCACGCGGATTTAGAGCGACTTTGTTGGGGGTCTCGTACAGGCGTTTTCGCTGCTGCAATTTCCCAAGCTTTTATTGGGATTGGGTAATTTTTTTTGGCGAAATTTTGGGTTTCTCGAGTACATTATTCATGCCGTTTCGGTGACGCGTCGTCGTATTTTCAGATTCCTTATAAAAAAAAAAAAAAAAAAACAAGAGATAAAAATAATTCAATCCCGAAAAGCGCAAGCCCCCATAAATACTTTCCAGAAGTCATTCCCCAAACAAACTGACCCATTTCCTATACTGTTTGTACAATCGCATTACGAGACTAACAACGCGTGACTCCCCGGGCAACGGCGTAAAAAAAATAGAGATCGAGTGCCCCGCTCGGTCCACCTCTCTCGCGTTATATCAGCACTGAAGGGAAAGTCGGGGGGAAGCGATCGAGCGCGAATAACGGCGGAATATCTAATACGCGTCGCCTCTCGGATACATCGCTCGCGCTTCCGTTCCGTTCCTTCCGGTCTCTTTCTCTCCCCGCCGCTTTACGGCCGAGCTCTCCTCTCCTGCACTTTATTTCTCTCGAGTGTTTGCGCCCCGACGCAATAACGTCCGGATAAACGCAATTTCGACGACTCGAATTTATGGATCCTTCCGCCGGGAGATTTTGACTGATGGTCGCGAGGAGGCTTTTTAGGCGAATCTTGGAATTCGAAGGCTGGTCTTTATTCGGCAAAGTAATACTGGGAATTTACTTGTGGATCCGTTGTGCAAGATGATTTTGATTTTTCATATTGCGAGAAGTTAATATCGAATATAAAGATTTTAATCTTAAATTTTTTCGTTGCTTAGTAAACTCTTGTTTTTACCAACAGATAACTAATCTTAATAGGTAATAGTTTACTCGAAAGTAATTCAATTTTTTAAATGTGTACCTATTACATTTTTTGTAGGCTTGAATTAGTTAAGTAAAGGCATATTTTTAGCAAGCATTAAGTTGCCAAAGCGGTAAATAAAAAAAGTTGGATCCTTAGTAAATACTTCTCATGATCAATGCTGGCTCAACATCTCGACCACCCAGCAAATGCCAAAAATTGACGCCAAATATATTTCAATTTTTGATATACGTTGGGCAGTTCAGACGCTTTTTTTTTAGTATCTTCAATCATCTTTAGCGATGCGTTTCTTGGCAGCTCTACAAGTTAAGGAGGTTCACGTGCAATCTATTTAATTAAAGTACTGTGCCACATTCTCGATCGAAATTTAGTGGCGCATTGCACTTCCATTAAACAGCTTGCACAAGTCGTGGAGTCCTGGGAAATTGCAGGTATTTCGTGGACATCTTACAGAGTAACGACTGTTTTATAAGCTAATTTACCTTACTCAACCTCTTTTCAAGCCAGAGACTTTTCACTGCTCTTTGAACCCTTGTGTGCTAAAAGTTAGTAGCTGAAAATTGCAAAGAATCTGTTACTGTCAAGTTAAAAATGGCTCATTATTCACCTTATCGCGAAGAAACAATGCTGGTGGAAGAACTTTCTAAAATTACAAAATATAAAAACAAATGTCTTTATAGAGATGAAGTATGAGTACATTTGTTAAGTTTACTCATCAATTTTTGTAAACCCTTTTTTGAAAAATTTTCTGCATTTTTCAGGATCAAAAATGTAAACCATTTGATATTATTTTATTGCAATCTAGTTTAGAAAATAAATTCGAATTGAAAATTTTGAATTTTTGTAAACACCAATTTCTCTTAGATTTTTCGATAAAAGATATTCTACTTTCGTTACTGCGCCCTTTTAAAAAGAATGCTGTAACACGAATTTTCTGTTTTTCAGCCGAAGAATAATTTCCTTAAATTGCTCGAACAAAATACTCTTGCACCAAAGACTCCTTGTGAAAACATATCATTCTTCCCTGCAAAAAGACTTTGATGCTAACCTAAGAAGCATTAATTACTTTTTACCAAACTCAACCATTTTTAACTTTGTTTAAAAAACATTGGCTTGATTTACCTTAACCAAAAGCACGCATCGTCGTTTAAACATCGGCCGGAATATTTCCAGAATTTTCGTCCTCCTTAATCCGAACATCGATAACAGCCTCGGCGTACATTATAAGTAATCCATGCATAGCCTTCTAAAACGGCCGACGTTATATATTTTCGATGAACGAGGCGGCTGAAAGGACAAAAGGCAACGCGCCGCGCGGTCGAATTATATTCGGGGATCCGGCTCCGCCGCTTTTTCCTCTTTCCGCGTCGCGCTCTTTCGATTTTGTTTTTGCTATTAACTCGTGTATGCGCTCTTTTGTTCGTTTCGTTTTTCTCCTCTTCACTCTTCCTCGGGCTGAGCAATTTTTTTCTGTATTTACAGTAAATGGATGTCCCTGACTGAACGAATTTTTTGTTTATTTTATGATACTCCGAAGCTTTTTTATGCGATTTCTAGTCTGGCTGCCTGTGCTATTTTGATATAGTAGTGGAATTACTTTCGTTATTATGATATTTTTCTTTGACGTTTAATTATCGAGTTGTAAAGTGAGGCAACAAAGAAGCGGCGGCTTAATTAGCTGTTCTAGTTTCATCGTTTTTACGCGTTTTCTCCTTTTAATTATAAAACTTGCGTTTGTTGGAGCATTAAAAAACGTTTACAGGCGGAATGCAAAATTTTATTAACGCTTATCTAAAGAAGTAATTAATTTTGTAAACTTTTTATCGAGCAGCTATAAAAATCACGGAATTGATTCATTATTTCTATAATTAACTAATACTTTTTATTAATTACTTTCAAGATAATTACAAAAATGTTTTTCTTTCATTTGTGATAAGACAAACTATAACAAATTATAATGCATTTATACATAATGACACTATTAATCCGATTTTTATTCATCAGGTCATCAACAGCGAAGCACTGAAACTACGAAGCTTCCCCTCGCAGAATCGCCGCTTTCGCAGAAATAACTAAGAACCCTCCAGCCACTCGCCGAGCCTCTCAATATTTCCCATCAGCGGCGCAAAAGCTGATAAACTGTCGTTTGCAAACCTTCGGAGCGTAAAAAATGGAAAATCGCGAATTAAAAAGCGAGTAGGCATTGAAAAGCCACCCCTCAGTCCCCCGTCGATCGGAGATACTCGCGCGAAAGTTCGCTTTTTCGGACTCGATTGACCGGCTAATCGAATCTGGCCGCGCGATCCTTCGCCAGACCGGAAGTGCTTTCTTTGAAAAACGCTCCGCGCGCGATCGAGCTTCTCTTTTTGCCGGCAGCCACGGTGAACTTTTTTTGCGCCGCGGCTTTTTGTTTCGCTTCTTGTGCATGAGTCGTTTTTTTTTCGGGGGGGGGGGGGGCAG
>UCOL01005097.1:0-12613 GCA_900474335.1 Ormyrus nitidulus
CTGACACCTTAAAATACAGTTATAACCGTTTTTTCGAACAACTCCAAAAATTACTATCACAATGCTTCCTCTAGGAGGAAGCAAAAAAAAAAAACAAATAATATGCGGAGTCAGGCGGATTTTTCAAAATTCCCTAAGATAACAAGGCGAAAGAATCCGCCGGCGAAGAAAGCGCGTGCCCGGCACTCGATTAGCGGCGCAGACACGCGAATTCCCCGTCATCGAGCTCTCGGGGTCAGGCAGCGCGGGTTGCCGATGATAATGCCCGCTCAACTGGAGCAATTAATTGATTTGACTGCGTGCACGCGCCGTTGTTTTGCGCATATACACACACTGCTGATAGAATGCCCGGATTGCGCAAAGGCTCTTGCTCGGCTGGATTTGTAAATGCGAGCTCGCTTAATTAGAATGCAGGTATACGGACGGTTTTTTTGACGTCGATTCGAATTATATACGTGGACGTACTTTCTTAATTGACTAAATTAGCGAGTTTGTAATTTGGATATTTTAGGGATAAAATTATTAATATTGTCAAATAATTATATAGCGAACAAACAAAATGCCCATTTGATGTGGCAGTTAACAAAAAACTCCTCGAACGCCAAATTAACCTGCATCGTCGTATTTGCCGTAACTCGGGACCCGTAATTTTATCAGGCAAAAAAATGTTAGGCGAAGCGCGATACGTAAAACCGCGCGCGAAAGCTCGTTTAATGGCGTTATGCATGCATAACTTTCTTGCGCGTCGCCGCTGCAGACTTCCTCAATATCGGCGGCGAAATTCAGCCCGTTGAACTACTGCCGGCACGTGCGAGCAGCTCCTTTTCCCTCCTTCTTTTAGCGCTCCTTTCGAAAGCCCATAAGGAAGCGCGGGCTCGAAATCTGTCGAGTCAGTTCTCCGCCAAGCTTACGTCGCTCTATGGTGCCTCGACGCCACGGTGCCAGGGCGATTTCGGCGGCGGGACAAGTAACGGACGTTTTTACGTTTTTTAGCCTGGCCTTTTTTTACGGCGCCGTTTTATGGGGTATAGGCTGCGATTTTGTTTGGGTTTATACGTCGAAAAGATCCTCTATCAGCGCCTTTTATGGTGTTGTAAATTGTAAATTGGTTGGTTTTAGGTTTGAACTTTTTCTGAAAAAATTAGATTTGCCTCTGCTGACAGCGCGATTTTGGTAAGAATAATAAAAAAAATGCTACTACTGGTCACTGCTGTTAATTTATTTATGATTTACTTAGTGGCATTTTCTTTATCGTTAAAATTAATTAAATTTAGACTGTTCTTCATTTTTAGATAAACTTCTTAATCGATCGTGTCGTTAATAGCTAGTAAAAATAATAAAACCTTTCATTAGTCGAATGCTAATGGCTTAACAATTACTGCGGAAATTGGTGCGCAAGCAGAACAGAGGCCGATAAGATAAGTTTTTCAATTTTTCTTCTTCGCCGTTGATTTGTAAATTACATGTGGTCGATTCTCAAACGGATTCCGGACCGATCGGGCGAAGACAGGTGCCTCGGTCGTAATTTAGTCAATCTCCGCGAAAATGACAAGAAAATTGCTCGTGTCTCTCTCCGCATTCGGTGTAGCTGTCGGCACTCGCGGCACCGAGTCCGTCGGTCACTTCCACAAAGACTCTCTGGGGCTCTTTCACTGACGCCGCTCCTTACATACCTAAAATTGCAATTGATTTCCTCATAAACGTAATTGCGGTTATTGCCTCTTCGCATTTACTTTTGCGCTAAAATAGCTTTCTTTTATTTCCGTTATTTTTTTCATGCACGAAGGAATCAATGTGTCAAAGACAGGAATAATTGTTAATTGTAAAAACACAAGGATTTTGGAATTGAAGATTTTTACTTGTAAATACGTATAAGGGTTCTGACAGCTACAACAGAAGTGATGAATCTGTGTATTGTAATTAATGTTAGTGGTGTTTGTTTTCCATATTTTTCATTTGAGTACCTTGCGCCCTGCTCTTTTCTATCCGAATCAGAGGACTCTGCAGAGATAGAAAGTATTCCGGCAACTAACCGGAAGCAGAACATTTACGATACAGTGAATAAAGCTGTAGCTCCAAAAATTATCCAAAATTATTTACTGTTCTATTTATTGTTTTCGGAACACGGGTTTAGAATTAATGCTCTAAGCGCAGGAGGTGCGATAGTGTAAAGTGTTCGTGGGTAAGAAGCACGCTGAATTTATATTTTCCTTGTATGATGTGAGAGCCGGGTGGCTGACAAATACTCTTCTCAACCACCGTAAAATTGGTTTTAAAGACTATATCTATTACTTTATTTTATAAATACATTCTTTTAATCCTCTTACAGAAGGCAAAAGTGTAGATCCGAAACAAGAGTAGCGCAGCCTACGTAAAACAAGACGCTCCTTGCTTCAATTTTTCCTTGCACTTTACGGCTCGCCGCGGCGTAAAAAATGAGCTTTGCTTCAACAAAGCCTGAATTTTATAGTGAAAAAAACTCGGCTTTACAGCAATCTATAACAGCGGCGCGAATTCTATTACCGAGCCCATCAAAACGTAGCGCATCTAAAACTAACGACTCGGCAGCGGAGAAAGAGAGAGAGTTCCTCTTTCGGGTCCGTTTCAATTTTCCCGAACGACTCGCCGCGCTAAAACCACTCCCGCGGGCTTATACATGCTCCGTAAACTCTCGGAGTGTACACACCGCCGAGTGTAATACGCACAAATTGAAATCCCCAGGGCGATAAACCCCGCGCCTGCGCGCGCGCATCCTCTTAACGATATTTCGAAAAGTCCGCGCCGGAGGAATGCGCTTTTTGCAGCTCTCGAGTGTCTCGCGCCTAAGCGCAAGCCTGATTTATGTTGCACGCCGGCAACAAGTGTTTTACACGGCCGAGGCGCGAGGCGCGCGAGCTCGCGGGAGGAAAGAGGAGGAGGATATACGCTGCCGGCTGGAGTCGAGCGGATTCTTGCTAAAGAGATTTCTGGAGACGAAATCCTGATGTGGCGAAAGAAGCCGCTGGTCCAAAGTTATTCAGGCCGAGTGATGTTGCTTTTCATTCAGTCTTGGAAGTGTCAAAAAATGTTTCGATTTCAATTAATTGTTAAGGAAATTATTAATAAAATTTTCAAATGTAACAATCTCAACATTTAGCAGACACGTAATGGGCTCTACTTGGTGATTTATGAACACCAAGTTATGCTATTTATTGATTTATTGCATCATGTTATAATTTATTTTTAAGAAGTATTTATTTTAAAAACTTAAATGATTACGCATAAAAATAAGTGCTACAAGTTATCAAAGTCATAAATACTTTACTGAAAGTAAAAATCTAAGAATTTGTAAAAAAAAAGACATTTAAAATATCAAGGAAAAGGTTACATAAAAGTCTGAGTAAACAATATTTTTTAATAACTTATTCACCTTTATTAGTTACAAGATTTTAAAAAACATAGTATAAGGAGTGACTGTTGTATTTTAAATTATTTTTACTCTTAGTCATTATCATCTTATATTTACAAAGCCTAGTCTTTAAAAAAAACTAATTCACTTAAGCTTTTCATTATAATCTGCCATTTTTTTTTTTTTTTTTTATAGAACAGGCTTTCAGATGTTAAATAAAAATGTTTCATAGACCTCCTCTTAACGCAAGTACTAAATGCAAAACAGAACCCCCTTGAACTTTATAGTCCTGTGCCGTCTTCTCATCATTCCTGAAAAATATTTTACGTTTAAATCATTGCAAAATAAACAAATATCTTGATTATTATTAAATACATACATTTGTTTTCCTGAGAAAATCAGTCTTTGTTGCTGTGGTGGAATGCCTTCCTTCTCCTCTACTCTTTCTTTAATTCTTTCAACTCTGTCAGTAGGTTCGATGTCGATTTCGATCTAAATAAATTACAATGCGATGTCATCAACATATATTGGCAAATATCCACAATATGTTAAGATAACAAAAATAGTGTGTTGATTCTAAATTAAACTTTATATCTTAATTGAATTCTAAATTAACAATCCATAACATTGCTTAATCTTTGGTATTGTTTGCCAATTTATATTTTCCTAATAGATTTAGAACAAGAATTTAATTATAACTAATAAATAGAACAAGATGTATTAATTTAATTACCATAGATAAACACAATTATAAAACTCAACATTGTGCATTAAATTGATTTAAGAACCTTAAAAAAAGTATTCGTAGTAATAGATTGCAATAAATTAAAAATTTTAAGCAATAAAAGTAAAGTACCTTTACAAAATATTATATTGAAAAACAAGATTTGAAAATGTTATAACAAAATTAACATATCACATAATTGTCAATATTTGCAATGCGAATATTGAAATATTGAGGTTAGAATCTTAGCCTGCTCCAATGGAAAAGTATAACATTCGTCTATACACAAATATTACTAAAAAACGGAGTTACGTTTAATGATAAAGCATTAAAATAAATAAATAGCCGGCTTATTGTTCTGCTAGGTTAGAATTTTGCAGGACTCACCTCCTTTCCAGTCAGGGTCTGTAAAGGAAAGAATCGAGAGATGAGTAACGTATTTTTCACGGTTGCATACCTCGCAAGAATAAAGATGAACGCATTACCTTCACTTTGATCAACATTTTGTCGGTGAACGATTGACTTTTCGACAACAAACCACCGAGTCACGGGAATAAACGTTCTCGACAACGACACTACTGCACTGTAGGCGGATACCGTACCGCGCTCGGTAAAGAACTAGTCAGACTCGGAGATGGGAAACGGACCGCGAGTGGGAACCGGACTGCGAGCAGAACAGAACCGCGCATGCTTGTATCGGCGCGAAATGCGGTAAATACGAATCGATTCGCGAGGCTTGCGGAAGTTAGGAATGTTTCATTTCTTTGTAGTTTCGAATATTTTCAAATTTTTTCGATTTTAATTTAAAAATAACGTGTTTTAATTAATACCGAGACTTATTTAAATATTTATTTGATTAGATTTTAATGATTAAAAATTAATTGATTAATGTTAATGATTAAAAATTTACCACAAAGTAAAATTAAAGAATAGTTTCTTACAATAATTATTAATTTTTAACATTTTTATGAAATCATTCAACGAAATAAATTTTTATCTAAATACATGTTTTATTTATGCTCGATTTTTACAAGTTTGCAATTTCTTGAATTGTAATATTAAAAAGAATTATTCGTAATTTTAAATAACACTACAAAATAATTGCAATGCAAATTAAAATTAATCCTATAATAATTAATAAAAAACAATTTTTGAGTCAATTACAAGAGTAAAATATCCATTCATCATGCTGTCCAAAAATAAAACGGCCCTACATTCGCAGTCCATTTTTTTTTTCGAAGACTCATATCGAGGCAACGCGGTCGATCAATCAGACGCGGGAACCTTGCCCACTGCAGTCATTAGACGTTATCGTCGGATTAAAATCAACTGGCCGCGCGATGAGATCGGCGCGGATGAGAGAGAGAGATTCCGCGCTAATCAGTGGCAATTATCCGTCGGGGGGTTGCACTCGATCGCGCAGCTGCACCAGGGAGACTTGATTGACGGTAATGCGTGCGAATTTCGATTGCCATCGACGCCCGGCGCATGGCCGGCTCGAATTTTCGGACTTTTGCGAGTGACGGTTGAGCTGAATTCGCGTTAGGTTCAGATCCACTTTTCAGTGATCAACCGAAATAGATTTGCAATTGCCTTTTCTTTATTAATGAATTAATATAATAATATAATATATTATTGATTTATGAATGAAGCAATTTTCTCTCCGTCGCTAAAAGGAGCTCACACACGGCGGCAGACTTAAGAAATAGAAGCCTCATAAAGCGTTCCCCGGGGCAGTTAAGACACAATCAGGCGTCCATCCATCGAAAGGGCGCACATCGCAAGACCGGCGCCTTATCTGCGACAAGCTCTCTCTCTCCTCTCGGTCGAAAAAAAAAAAAAATCGGCGACACCGTCCCTCTCTCGCGGAGGAGGCATCGATCCCCGAGATCGTCATCTCGATCCCCCCCCCCCCCCCTCTCGCGAGCCACTTGTGCTCTTCTCCACCGTAACGGCGGGCAAGTGGCTGCCGGGCGCGCTGCGCGGTGGGTCGATCGTTAGCCGGTCATCGGGGTCAACGGGTCATTGCCACGCGAGAGAACACCGCGGGGAGGGAGGAGAAGATTTCTCAATGATAGAGCGCTCGAGAGCGAGCCGCTCAATTAAAAGCGCTTTGGGGGCGGCGGGCGAGAGCCTGGCGGAAGCTGTCCGCCGAGCGGAAAGACCTGGAATTTCGACGGAAGGAGGAGGAGAAGACTGCGGACCGGCTGCGCCTGCACTTTTATCGCCCGGCCGCTAATTGCCTTCTCGAATTGCGAGGGACACGAGAGCAAGTTTTGTCGAGGCGTCGGAAGGGTTGCATTTGGAGCGGAGTCAGTTTCCAGCTGCAAAAATAAATTGTATCGAGTGTTTTCCTCTCGATCTTAAAATGAATTTTCTTAAATTCCCTTTATTCTTTTAATTATTAGTAATTTAGTGTTTTTCTTAAATGTACTTAAAACTTGGATTGCTAACACCATTAATTTTAGTTCGAAAGCGCTTAAATGTTTTTGTTTCACTCTAAAATTGAGCGTAATAGACACTTAAAAACTATTTGAAATCGCTCGAGATTTTCACCCGTGCGAAAGTTGATTGAGGAAACAAGAAAAAATGTAGACCAGGAGAAAGAAAGGAAAGATAAAAAGAGATCGTAAGTTGATTCTCAGGGAGGGGAAGGAGGAGGGAGGGAAAATTACTCTGGACGATGCGCCTCTTGTTCGGGGTAATGAACAGTTCTGCAACGCTCTAATTGCACAGATCGCAGCAGTCGGGCGCAGAAGGCACGGCGAGGAGGAGAGAACAGAGAGGGAGAGAGAGAAAGAGAGGGGTAGAGAAGGAGAGGAGGAAAAAAGGAAAAGAAACGCGAAAAACGTGAGGTTCCGGGATTTGCCTGTTGTTTCGAGGGATTTGACTTCCGTCGATTTTCAAGACTACGGTGCAGCTTTTGCTCTTATTGCCCTGCAAATCTCTCGCGAACATCGCACATGCTAATTCCCCTCCTTTTACCGTACTTTAAAAGATTTCTACGCTTACATAAACATTTAAGAGATAATTATGGTATTTAAGCAAGTTTCAAGCGTTAACGTGGAAAATTTAAGTAAGATTCACAGTATTTAATATTATTCTATAATATTATTATTATAAGTAGTAGCCGATAAAACCTTCTTCTCATAGAAAACACGGAATTCATAATTGCAATCGAATTAGTTTCTAATAACAGCGAGATCCCCGATCCCTCGGGTGAAAAACGCGGCGCGAAGGTAGCAAAAAGTGGGCAATCCCACGACACAAAGGGTCGTCCCTCTCTCGTCCTGTCAGGCGTGCTGCTGCCTCTCTCTCTCTCTGGGCGCGTTAAGAGGCCGAAAATTTTGAAAGCCAAATTGCGCCTCTTACGCCTTCCCATCTCTCGAAATAATTTTTATAATTACGCTTTGCGCGCCTCTCCCCCTTCATTAAGGCTCGCGGCGAACCGCGCCAAGGGGGAGGGGGGCGGGGGGGACAGGCCTACAATCAAGCGCACGAAATTAAATTAACCGCGCAAGAGGAGGCGGCGTCGCTTGTTAAACGCCGACTGACAAAAGCCGAGTTTCGACACCTTCGCGGCGCGGCAGCGGCTTGTCATCTCTCTCGAAATGCCCGCCGTTACACACCTCGTCTTCGGCCGCGTGACGATAACGACGGGGAAAAAGAATATACAGCTGGTTCGGGAGCGGAGAGCGAGGCTGGATTAACGTCGCTGGGGGATATTGCTCGAGGTTTAGGTACCGCGGCAAATGCGGTAGTCGCGCTGACCGTTTTACAATGAACGCGTGCCGGAATTGTGCTCGAAATCGTATTTAGATTATTATACGTAGAAATAAAGTAAGGTTATTTAATTAAGGTTTTTACAGTGCATTTTTTTCTATAAAACCGATTTTTTCCTATATATAATAAACGATTTTTTAAAATAAAGTTTTGCATGAAATAATAAAGGACAAACAATATGGGTTGTGCGAGGTCTTTTCCTCAAACCAACGTCTTTTAATTAAAAGCCCGTTTTTATATCTACATGCTAAGTAACGCCTTTCTTCTCGTCCTACAAAAATTAAATAAGAATAACGCGAGTCAAAAATCGTAAATAAAGAAAAAAGTAAAATTAGGAGACTGACTCGTTAATGCGAGGCGTGTTCATTAGCACGCCGCAAAAGAAATATTGTAATGGGGGAAAAAAGAGTCCGGAGCCGCTGATTCTCGATCGGAGTAACGAATGATTTCGAGTTGCCCGAAGCGACAATTAAATGGGGAATCCGTCATATTTGGTTGCCGACAAATGTACGCGGGGAAGTCGCTCTGTCGGTTCGAATCAGGAGATTTTTTTCGAGGCGCAAATTTAAATAGCGGCCCCGCCATGAGTGACAATATAATTTAATGGAAATGAAATGTTCGACTTTATTGTTCGATGTAAATAACTGCTGCTTCGTTATGTTTCTGATTGAGGAAAGATTTATTAATTTTGACGTTTTTCAAGTAGTAACCGCTGTACTTACGTAATATTATAAATGAACATATTTCACTGATGAACCAAGTAAATAATTCAAACCCAATTTTTTTTCATTAATACTATTTCTATGTACTTATTAACGTTTGTTTAATTATGTTTCTTTTTTGTCGCAGGTGAGTTCCAAAGATTATCAGTATTCTAGGCGGTGGGTAAGCGAATGTAAATTTATTAAAATGTATTCGCTGTTTTCTTCTGCTTTGCAAAAATTGTAATTATTTCAACTACAAGCTATAATAAACTTGTAGTTGAAAATAAAATCGAATTAAAAAATAAATTAATTCCGCGTCAATATTATTGAATTACAATTCTTTTTTAATAAAGTTTTATTTTCATTATCGACCAAAAAAATTCACGGCCGCGTATGTAGGTCATAGCCGCTCCAAAACGAATCCTAGATCCCTTCTTGATTTCACAAGTGACATATCGTAAGAGACCCGAGAAGAAGATTGAAGTCTCGCAAATTAAAGACGCACATTGTACGCGACAAAAAACTACTATTAGTTCCTCCGCAAATGCACGTTTTCCAGCCGAATGCTTACGCACGCGGTTAAACGAGGCTTTATATGGGTGAAGGATGCGCAGGCAGCCGCGTGTCCAGATTTCAGAACGCCGCGTATTATAGCGACAAAAGCTGCCATTCCGCGTGCTCGAGTCGGCGATGCGCGCGCAATTTCGCGCGTTTGCGGCCGGTGTGCCGTTCGCAGCGATGCCGCGGTCTTTTTTCTCATCTCGTTTTGTGCACTTTTACTTTGTGTTTAACCGACTCGAAAAAGCCACTCCAGACGTTTACTTTTAAGCTTCTTTTTTTTTTTAATCTTTTTTCTAAACAAAACTCTTTCGACAATTTTTTTAATTAAACTCTCTTCTTTCAAACCTATTTGTATAATGACTTCAAGAACCTGCCAACCACCACTCAAAAGTGATGTAAGCACGTATTAAGCAATTACTCCTCGAACAGAAGAAAAACTCAATCAGCCGTGAAAACCAAAGCGCAAGCCACCGCCGACTCGCGGAAAAAGAGGGAAGAAAAAAAAGCAGAACGTTGGCATAGGAGCCTCTCCTCGCCTAATTGTCGGTAGTTCACTCGGCTGGCTGGCGAGCCCCGCTGGCGGAGCGCCTTCGGCGCTGATTAGGAGCTTCCGACGTAATCGCCTACCGCGTCCGGGAACTCTCCCGCGAGGAAGAGGCTGCTGCCCGTTCGTCCCTCGGAATGCCGGCCGAGAGCCGTTGCAAATTGTTTCGACGCGCAATTATTGAATACGTGATAATGAACGCCGAGGCGCGGACGTGTTTCGGCGGCGGCAGCGGCGGCTGGCTCTGGTCGGCTTTTTTTACTAGGCGGAGACTCGACGGAGGATTAGACATGATTGCTGTTTGTTATTGGGGAGTTTTTGTTGGGATTGTCGGGTCGTTTAGCTTGCCATGCGGCTTTGAATCGTGGTAATTGGCAGTTTGATGATTCCTCTTGTAATGATTAGTAAATTAAGAGGCGATAATTCAGTTAAAAAAGCAAAGCAAATTATCATCATTAGATTTTACGAATATAGGAAACAACATTGGGAATCGCGATTCGGTCGATGAATGCAAAACGATGGAGGACCGATACTTACATCCAACGCATTTCTATGATGACCCTGAAAAAGCGACTCTGCACTGATCTACTCAGAGTCTGAATCGAGCCTATTGAACCAACAATGCTATACCAGAGTGCCATTTTGACTTTCTATCTGCTTCTGAATTTGTAAATACCACTTATATATTATTTGGGTATTATTTTTTATATTGGATTTCGTGACATGGTTATTGTCCTTCTTATTTTAATTCTACATTTCAATGAATACAAGATTTTCTCGCGTTATTGGAAAGATTTTTTAATTTCAGAAAGTAAATCATCAAGTTCCTAAATCGTGTTTCATTACACCGTCAATAACGTGATTTTCAACGTTTAACACCTACCACAGCGAAATGCCACATCCCGAAAAGCAATTGTCCTTTGATAACGTAATAATCCCCGAAGGAACTCGTCCAAAGTTTGCCCTTACAACTCCGCTTAGAATACAAACCATCCTCCGCCGCGGCGCCGCCGGATAATGAAGGCCATGCAGTAGGGGATGGATAATAATTAGCACTGCGGCGGCGTGGCTCTAAAATCTCTCGGTTCGCACACAGGGCAGGCACAGCGCTCGCGAACGTGCCCGGCTCTCTCGGCTCCCCGGGCTCTTAGCCGCTAATAATTGATTAAGCCCGCGAGAGAGAGAGAGAGAGAGAGAGAGAGAGCCGCGCCACACGGCGAATGATAATGATATTACTCGGGGCCCCCGACCGGCGGGGAGCCGGCCGCGTACATGACTTGCAACGCTTCCGTGCGGAGCCCGCTGTCATTCCTGCTTTTATTAATCTCGTTTTGCCGGGGCGCTCTCTTATTGCCCGTTTTTAATCACGCCCGCCGTCCGGACGAACGCTGCCGCACACCGCGGCGAGGGCAGCTCTCAGCTGATTACGGATCGTCTTGCGCGGGAGCGGATATATAAGCGCTGCGCTGATGCCGAGGGAACGCTGATGCGCCGGTCGCCGAGATGAGGATTGAATTTGCGTGGCTGGGACGCGGAGATCAAAGGGCAGGTCATGAATTACGATTATCCGAGGCTGTAAATGCGACAACAATTAATAACGGAATACGGCATTTTGAAGAGGAGTAAAATTTACTAATGTGTAATATTCGATAGTCAGAACCCATCACCTCCGAGCGACTGCTCCGAAAAGCAAGAGGACAAACTCGCTATAAAAAAAAAATCATCGAGAGCATTGAATAATTCCCCTCGTCCCCGAGAGCGCGTTTCGCCCGGCGCTTTTTCCATCGCTTGTACACGCATGTCCCGATGGTAAGTAGCAGGCTTCTGCACGTCGGCGCGACGCCCGGCGTACTAAACGAGCCCGCTCCTTCGCTTCTGCTTCTTCTTCCTCCGGCCGAGTTGTTATACAAAGCGAACGCGCGACAATTTACCTCGCGCAGAAAGAGAGAGAGAGAGAGAGAGCCGCTACCACTCGGCCGAGATATAACGAGCGACACGACGGCCGGCTTCTTGCGAGAGCTGCGGGCGCGAGGCGGCGGCGCGCGCCACTCACACTGAGCCGCCGCATTGTTCAAGGATACCGCTGGTACAGGTTGCCGAGAAAGTTGATCTGCTTTTGAGGCGTCTGCGAGGGTCGGACGGTTTATTTATTTTCCGAAATTTCAGCAGCAGATGGGAAAATAATCGTGAATTTCACGAAGATTCAGAGAGTTTAATTTTATTTTACCTGCATGCAAAAATGAAACGAAAATAGAAGCAAGCAATAAAAGTAAATATATTTGCATCAAGTACATCGAATCGTACGTATTGCGATAAATACGTTTTTAGAAATAAAGCAGCTTCGATATATTTTACCTGAATTTATTCGTTAGCCGTTCAACGCAAAACTTCATTTTTCACTTCAACGAAAGATTAAATCAATTATGAAGATTCCCACCGACTGTAATAAATAAATTCGTTTGAAATCGATTAAAAAAGCAAAATATTGAAGAAATGTCTGATTTTTACCAAAGATTGTATAAAGAGCCGCGCTAGAAGTCCAGCCTCGATACGACGCTTGCCCACTTACAGCTTCCTTATACGAGCGGCCTCAACCTACAGCAGCTCCGCTTAGAACAGAGAGAGGCCGTCCGCAGCTCCCGCTGAAAAAGCCCCAGCGACACTTTTGATCGGCGGCGGCGGCGCATATTACATATTATTCCGTAGCTCGCGCGAAAAGCTCGTTTATTCGTGCGTTTGTTACACGCGCGGGTAGCTTCGTTTTTCCGCTTGTCCAATAAGACTCGGCAGCAGCCTCACTCGTTAAAGGCCTGCCTTTTCTCGGATCCGCGCAAGCGCGCTTAGCGTTCGACACGTATAATAGCGGCTCGCGGAGAGAGAGAGAGAGAGAGAGAGAGAGAGAGGATTTC
>UCOL01005098.1:0-12608 GCA_900474335.1 Ormyrus nitidulus
AAATAAAACAAGTCTGGGATAGTGGCCTCAGTCAGATCTCTGCAAGTCTTTTGTCAGGCTTAGACCAAAAACTTAGGCCAGACTCTCGTTAGACTTTCGCTAGTTATTTTTTTACACGGGCATGTTTATTTTAATCTAATAAAAGTACCACATTCGTTTTACCAAACGTTGCCTGCAAGTGTTGAAAACAACCCTCTTTAGGTAGGAACTGGAAACTACTGTACCGCTGCTGTCAAATACTACGTCGGTATGGTAGCCCACCTTTGTCTAACGGTAAATGATGGTATTAGAAAAAGCATAATCCTAGCATCAGTCGATAAATTCAGTGAAAGTATTTTCACACTTTCACTCAATATATAATACTAAATATTTCTCTTTCAGTAACTTACCTTCTACAGATATTAAAAAATATAGATTATCTGGTAGAATTGAATTTTCAACCCTTACATGCGTGTATTTCCTTAAGGATTTATATTCCCAACTAATTGATATTTTTTACTTTCATCCGTTTATTTTTTACGTTTCAAAGATCTGACTTAATTATTATCGAAACAGTTCATTTTTTCTGAACTCGTCAAGCAACTTTCAAAAGCCCCATACATTTTTATTAGCAGCGGTCCCGCCGAAAAATCCAAATAAACACGCCAGGAGATAAGTATTAAAGTTTAGGATAGTTTTTATTGTTTTCAGTATTGGCACACTTGTACATTCCATTTTGATTACAACGCTCGTTAGTCGAGTGCGTCAGCCCCTCGACGGGAAGGAGTTTTACGGTCCGCGAGCCGGCAGGAAATGCAGCGGGGGCGACACTCCGTTCCCGCGAAAATGTATAGTTTCCAGCCGCGGGCTATCCGACTCCTCCGGTGCAGTTCGGGTCAGGCTGAGTCGAGTCGAAAGGCCTTACCACTTGCTGTGCCAGCCGCCGCCGTGACCCGACCAGCCGTGTCCGCTGCTGATCACGTGGATCGTGGGCCAGCCGGACGACCAGCCGCCGTGGCCGCCTGACCAGCCGTGGCCTCCCGACCAGCCGCCGTGGCCTCCTGACCAGCCGTGGCCTCCTGACCAGCCGTGGCTCAGGCTGTTTGAAGATTGTTTCGTTTTTAATAATGCGGACAGAATTTTGGCAGTAAAGGCTATATTGATGTCAATTAATTGTCGATAATTGATTTGTCTTTTAGTAAAATCATAAACATTGAGAATTAAGTTTTATAGATATTTTTTAATTTGTAAAAGAATACATAAATCGTCGTAAATATTCTAAGCAGATTTAGTGGTATTTAAGCTAAATATTTAATTAGTCTCCTTTTCTTTTATTAGAAACCTCGAGGTTATTTAACATAATTTTATTTAATCACTTCCTTTTTTTTATGTAATTGAAAAAAGTAAGAGTTTACTGTAATAAAAGAAAGTAGATAATTTTTTTATTGTACAATATGTAAATTTTCGGTTAAGTGAAGCGTCAAATGACATTCTTTAAAACTGTAATTTTATTATGCACAAAAGATTGCTTTCGACAAGGTATTTCTGGCCGACGAGAAAGGAAATTCCAAATGTTTCCCTTTATACGAGCAACTTTTAGCTTTATTGTCCGCAGCTACCTGTCGACCTTTCGAATGTTTAAATTTTACATTCTTTCTCAGGGCCACCGCTAACCAATCATTTCAGCTATACTTTACAAAAACATTGTTCCATTATACCTCTGTTTAACGTAGTGTGCGAGCTCTTTAAAAATAAAAGTGCAATATCTCAGCCTAATGAGGCAAAAAGAAATATCTGTAATCAATTTTAAAATGCAGTTTCTTCGGTTCGGCTTGAAAAAGAATATATTTATGACTTTAGACGTAAGAAAGGTGCTACCTGCGAACGTTGGGCTGTTATAACAGATCCCGCCGTTCGAAAGCAGTGCTTCTTGTCCGTTCAATGCACAATAAAAAAGTATTAGGACACGATTCGCACTCTTTACGCATTAAACTTTTATTACCGACAGCGAGCGAGCCGAATTATCGTTTACCGCTAAAAGTGGTTGAAAAATTTAAATTCACACTCACATCGGCCATCCAATGCTAACGTGTCCGTGGCCGATGGATGGCCAGATCCAAGGACTCCAGCCGTGGCTTCTCTTCTCTATCTTTTTCTCTTCCGCCGGTCTGTCGATTTCTTGTGGCTCTTGAACGACACCCTGCTCTTGCGCGCCGACGTCATTGTACGCCTCGATCGGCTTGGACACGAGCGTGTGTCCGACGGCTAAGCCGACCAGCGAGAGGAGTAACTGCAAAATTACACATCGAAGGCATTACAGATTCACCAACACGTGCGCGATACTTTAGATCAATTTTTTTTTAAACTGTAAATTCTACGTTCCGAAACACTGGTGGATATTGGATCGAAAAAATTTCTTTAAAAAGCTCTCTCGAGAAGTGACAAAATAAGCAAGATTCGAATGCGTAGAATTGTTTACAGTTTTGGACAAATTAACGAATCTTCGTGTCGGGCAAACAATTAAGTCTTACCAGCAGTTTCATTTTTCAGTCTCGTTTCTAACTTGGCCTACCCGACTGATACAGTTTCCGAGCCTAACCCGCACTTTTATACCGCGCACAAAATGCAACTCGTTCGTGTCATTATGGTGAATTCCCGGGGCACCGGTATCAGGTCCAGGCTGCGCTAACAACTCCGGTCCACGAGGCCCCCCCGGCCACTCCCGCGGAATTGCAAAACACGTTACAGCCTCTTACGCATCCGCGACCGGCGACGCCGCCGCGCGGTAAAAAAAAATCCCCGCGGCCGATATATGTATGCCCAATAAAGCGTAGCTCGCGCAATCCGGACGGATTCGAGGGAGCGGGAAGAGAACGAGTCGTTACGCGTTAGGGGGTTACGCTTCCGATCGGCCCGTTTGGAGATGAGTCACGGGGAAACTGTTTTTTGCGCCGCCTCGAGGCGTTTCCTGATCGCTTTCTCGATCGGCCGCCGCGCGAAGAACCGAACGAGGAAGTCCAGCAGATTTATCGGCCTGTCAGCGGCGTTACGCGATTTTCGAGATCGGCCGTGTCGTTCGCTTGGGGTTCGTTTCTGCGATGGCTTTGCTCGTTTACAGCGGAAGAGAAACAAATAACGGGGAGCCGTAAGAAAATTGGATTATCAAAATTTTACGGCCGTTTTTGACGCCGAGCGATTGTCCGAGGAATGCAAAACTGCCCGACGGTATAACAATGCTTTAAAGTCATTATTGTAATGAGTGAAAGTATGATCGGCTATTATAACGCAGCGGGAGAATAGAACGAATCGCGCATCAGGAAATATAAAAATCAGTGAATTTATAAATTATTTTACGTAAATTCACTGCATCTTAGCTCTTACATTAATTAAGTATTAAATTTTATTTAATGTTCAACGCAGTTAATTTAAATTACAGCTTATAGCGCTACTTTTGTTGTAAACAGTCGTTAGGCTCACTATAGTAAAATAAAATTTAATTATAATTAGGTAAATTACATAAATTAATCAGAATCCTTGAAATAACTCTAATGTGCAAATAACTGCCAAGGCTAATTTCGAATGCTATTTTTTAATTTTCTGTTGCTTAACACGATTGCACAATGGTACGTAAATGCTCGACATTTTCGGTCATTTAAAAACTGAGGGCTGCCCATTGAGGTTCCTAAACAAGCATAATTTGCGGTTAGGGCAATTAACTTGCAAAACTCTTCCCAATAAATCGGCGCTGCGTCGACATTTTTCTCGCGCCATTCAAAATTGCTCGCTACTCTCGGCGCAATCAACTCAAACCGGATTCCCGCGTCCGGCAAGCACCGGAGATTCACAGGCAGCTCCAATTAAAGGCCATCGGGTCCCGCGGAGGTGTGATCGTAACTTAGAGCGGCACGCATTTGGCGAGCGATTTCGCGGTTCGAGGAAAAAATAAAGCAGGCCGCTCGTAAATCTCGCTTTTTGCATATATACGATATCGCTTTGGGCTGTTCGCGGACTAGTTAAAGCTAGAAAATGCGCTCTTTATGGATCTCTAATTAATGGTAACCTGGGCTTAAAAATGGTAATGCGACTGTGTTATTGTGCTTGTTAGATCTGAAACTACTTGTTGCTTGGCTGCCAGTTTTGCGGAATAATTGGAAAAAATTATTCAGAACCAACAAGTCTTTAATCATAATTGAACCTTTTCTGGTTTGACTGTAAAATAGTAAACGAAGAGTTACTTAATTTTAAACTATAGTATTTAATGAAGAGACTTTAAAAGATTGCAATTACTGTTTTATAAATTCTTAATTGTATCTTAAAATAGTATTTGTTTTATAAATTCTATTAATAGCGTCCTAAACCGGAAAAATAACCGCAATTAGATTTCAACCACAAAATTGCACCGACTCAGTAAGCTTAGTGGATCATTGAGATTTGAATAGAATATGCAGCTTCTGTCTGTTTTTGTTCAAATTATTCTGATTTATTATTTAAAAATGATTTGTATAAAATAAATAAACCCAAGTTGTTTTATTTTTCATTTCGTATTTATACAAAAAACCATATTTTTAAGCACTCATTTTTTGATATTTGATATTTGATATTTATTCCAGAGTAATTATACATTACATTATACATTACATTACACGTAATTACATAAGTATAATAATACATGTAACCCGACAGAGGAAAATAGATTTTCTATTCGCCAGTCTGGTGAGGCAAATCAAGATCACGTTATAATCTTTGACTGCACGGCTTAAAAACTAAATTTAAACTTAAAAACTAAATTTACAAACTAAAACATAAAATTTGATATCACTATGACGTTATATTTCAATTTACAATTGCATTTAACTTCTGCGTTACGCAATACAAGATCAAATTTGCTTTTATTATTACATTTATTTTGCTAAATACAGATGTTATCTCTGATCCACTCTTTTAGTTTAGTTATATCTGTTCTTTTACTTATATCTAGATTTTTTAAATTATTTGGTAGCTGGTTATAAATTTTAATTGCTTTTATGTAACTGCTTTTGTTACTCACAGTTTTGTTTATCCTCGGTAGTTTAATTATTTTGTTTCTGGTTATACTATTTGAATTTATATAAATGTTTTTTAAATCATTATAATTGTATTTAACGCTTTCTAGTGCAAATAATTGCACTAATGCAATTGGTTTTTCCTGTGGGAACGTTTTTTGTAGATTATTTTTAAAATTCTATTTTGAATATTTTGTAAGAGATCTAGGTTATTTTTATACGCACCTCCCCATGCAATATTGCCGTAACTTATTACACTATAGAAGAGAGCATAATATAACATTTTTAACGTATCGGTTCGCATGAATTTAGTTAATTTACGAAAAACAAAAATTAAGTATCTTGTCCTATTTATAACATAATTAATATGCCTATTCCATTTTAGATTATAATCAAATATAATTCCTAAATATTTACATTCTTCTACCCTTGTTAATTTTTCATTATTTATTTTTATTTGTAAATCTTTAGGTACGCTATCACAGTAATTTCCAAAAGGTATAAAAACTGTTTTGCTTATATTTAGAGTTAACTTATTTAGTGCCAGCCATATTGAAACTTCTTCTAGATATTTATTCATTCTCACTTCAACTTCTTTCCATGAATTTCCTGTGGCAATAATAGCTGTATCATCCGCATATGATAATATATTGTCTGGTAAATTGTTTATAAGATGATTGACATACAGAATAAAGAATAAAGGTCCTAGAATTGTGCCTTGTGGAACTTCAGTTGTTACTGTTTTTAATTCACTTTCATATTGTCCCAATTTGATCTTCTGTTTTCTGTTGCTTAGATAGCTTTTTATTAAATCATGTGCATTCCCTCGAATTCCATATGCGTATAATTTATTTAGTAAAATTGTATGATCAACTGTGTCGAAAGCTTTGGCTAGGTCTAAGAAGGTAATTGCTATGGGTGTGCTTTAGTAAAGGTTTTCATATATTTTGTTCGTGATAAAGCTAAGTGCATCTTCAGTTCCTTTATTTTTCATAAATCCAAATTGTTTAGTACTTAGAATCTTGTTTTTATTAATAAATTCTGTTATTCGATTATTCATGATTTTTTCTAGAATTTTTGCAATATTGGATATTAATGATATTGGTCTGTAATTACCGATTTCATGCATTTTACCCGATTTAAAAATTGGGACTACTTCAGCAACTTTTAGTGCATCTGGCCATATAGATTTTTCCATACAATTATTAAAAATTTTTGCCAAAGTTTTCAACTGAAATATTTTTTTAAAACGATAATATTTTTTAGAAATAGCGTCATTCTTTACTTCAAATAGATTTAAAGGAAGAAAAGACGAAAATTGTGAATTCAAAATAAAATCATTGTCATTATTTCTATCGCTGAGCAAAACAATACGTTTTGGTTGGAAACATTGACTCGCAATCTGTACCTTAAAAGAATGAGATCGAACAGATTTTAAGAGTATGTCCTATCAATATTAATTGCAGCTTATTAAAGATAATTAAACATAAGTAACTTACCGACAGTTTTGAAATTTGTTCTTGATTCGTATTAGAAAGTTTAATTAAGCCAGTAACATTAATATATTGAATAAAAATCATAGTTAACAACACACCGAATAATTTTTTTATAAAGTATATTTTCATTGCTTCGAAATTAACTTTTATTATTTATTTGTAGATTATATTATTTAGTATTATAAGTCCTTTATTACATGGGGATTCTTTTTTACCAGATTAATTATTTAATTAGAGCTTACTGTGCCTCCCACAGAAACAGTAACCTCGTTTTCTTTTCTTTTTAGAAATATTTTTTCATACCTTTTTAGCCTTTTCTTAAATTGTAGAACAATGCTAACTCTGTCATTTACTAAGTGGACAATTATTTTTATTATTTTGCTGGCAAATGAAAGGAAAGGTTATTTAATATAAAAGCTTTACTTTTTGTACATAAACTATAAAAATTAATTTATCAATATATCAATATTCTAAATATTTTCAGATTTTTATATTAAAAAATTTTATACAATTATTTAGAATAAAATAATTCAGACATATATCCTAGAGTAGTGGGAACACTATAATTTTCTCTTAAGTATAAATCAAACTAGATTTAGAATAGAAAAGGAAAATTTTGGGCAAGGTGTGGTTTGTGCACATAAGAATCGTGCACAATTTAATTGTGCACAATTCTTATGTGCACAAACCACACGTTGCCAAATTTTGTACAGACAACCTAGTTAATCTCACTCTAAAAATTGATGAAGCTTTTTTAGAAGTATTCTAGCCACCTTTCTAGACATTCACGCTGCATTCGCAAATGTCAACATTGACATACTCGTGAACAAATCATTGAAAATCCGTTACTTCATAAATTTCCCGCGCTTTGACCTTTCCGTATTAATTACTCAATTGAAAAACAGAAGAACGAAAAAATTATTATTGATTTTCAGATATTAAATTCTTTTAGATTATGTTGCTGAATTTTTTCTATTAATTACTAATTTTAAAAAATGCAACAATTTTCGATTTGCCACGTAGACAATTTTTTTAACCTTTAGAGGGCGGGGAAATTTTGGTTCAAATCGACTTTTTTTTAGACCCAAAATTTATCCATGTTATCAACAAATAACTCATTGTACGTCCCCGACCTGACAGGTAGTCGAAATATCGACCACCGCCGTCATGTAAAGGTTAAATATTGACAACTGAAGCGACCAATATTTTATTATTAAAACCAACAATTTGCCTGCTCCTTTATAATTACATTCAAATAAAAATATGACAAAAGCAATAGTGTAACTTCCTAAATACGTATAAAAACTGAAAATTAAGTGTTCAAAATCGAAAGTTTTCGAGAAGCAGCGTCGATATACCGGCTTCTGCTAAACACGTTGTAACTTTGCTAACTTTGGATCGAAAAGACTAACGTACACGTGTGCCGCATAGGCTTTTTAAAAGGGATTGATCGAATTGTCGTTTTTTATGGTAAAAGTGCGGGGATTTTAAACTGTGTATTTGAGGTATGCGTTTTGGGAAAAGAATGTAATTTGTTATACAAATAGGCAAAGAATAAAATTCAAAATTGCGTTGATTGTTTACAAATATATTTTAACACGAGCAGACAATAAATACAAAATAATTATTACTATAAATATTATATAAATACAAAGTAATTATAGCTAAACACTAATTTAAAAAAAAATCTTTGATTATTCTTGATACTATATCCTTATTTTTGGAGATATTATTACTATTCTAATAGAGATTAGGAATGGATCAGATTAACACTTCCAACGCGTGTAAAATATTCATTTGCTGTGCAATCTGCAATGTTGTAAAGATCTTCCTTAAAGTGGACGAAAAATCCAAACTTGGATTAGTGAACATTTTCATAGTAGTTATGTTAAATTCAGAAAACTTACTTGCTAAAACTTATGTGCAAAACAGTTTAATATTAGGTAGCACATACTTATTGTAGTCTAGCTTTAATTCGTGAATGGTAAAATTGGATTTTATTCAATCACCTTATGAGTAGAATATC
This sequence comes from Ormyrus nitidulus, assembly GCA_900474335.1. Taxonomy (NCBI): domain Eukaryota; kingdom Metazoa; phylum Arthropoda; class Insecta; order Hymenoptera; family Ormyridae; genus Ormyrus; species Ormyrus nitidulus. The sequence continues at coordinate 8,544 of UCOL01005098.1, forward strand.
AGCTAATGTTAATGTTTTTTTTCTCTTTGTTTTATTTTATTGAACTCATTTCACTAAAAGAATTAGCGATTTTTGCAAAAGTAGCAAATAGTAAAGTAGGATACCTACTTTACGTTGTATTGAAAAACATAAAAATGAAAAAATTATTATTGATTTTCAGATCGTCTTTTAGATTATGTTGCGTCATTTTTTGTATTAATTTTTAAAAGAATTCAATAACAATTTTCGAATTATCGCCTGGCTAATTTTTCTAATTCTTTTTTTCATGCATTCAAACCAAAATATGAAAAAAGCAATAGTGCAACCCCCGAAATACATGTAAAAACTGAAAATTAAGAGTTCGAAGTCACTCTGAAAGACATCGTGCAAGTCACTACCATTGAATTTTGTCGAAGCTTGAAAATTTTCAAAAAATAGCCTGGGAATACCTGCTTCTGTTGAACGCATAATAACTTTGTTAAGTTTCGATCGAAAAGGCGAATCATCAGAAAATACATATGTCAAACTTCTTTCCACCAAACTATTAACAGCTATGTGTACTCGTGAGCTTTTTTGTAAGCGAGGATTCACAGATGCATTAGGATATACGCAAACTATGCGGTCACCTTTTAACAAACGGTTCATGCAATTCAGATTGTTACTCATTTTATGATAACTATTACGCAGCTTATCGTAACCCACCATATCCATATGGGTTTTTAAAGCATAAATAGTAAAATTAGATTTTATTAAATCTTCGTAAGAATTAATTAGCATAATAGGTGACGAAGTATTGATTGCACTTAAATAGCTAAAGAAGAAAGTGCTTGTCGCAAAAGAAGCAAACATTAAAATAATGAATATTACTTTGTCAACTGTACTTTTTGGTACTTCGGAAACAGAATGGTTTACCGTGATTCGAACAAAATTCAAAATTGCGTTGGTCATAGATTGTTTGAAAATATATTTCAAGATTAGCGTAGATAATAAACAGAAAATAATTATTACTAAAACCTGTAACTTCTGAAAGAAAATCTTTATATATTTTTGAAAATACATCCTTATTTTTGGAGATATTATTACTATTCTAGAGAATTGTAATTGAACAGATTGATACTTCCAAATGTCGCGTAAATAGTATGCATCTGCTGAACTATCTGCATTGTTGTAAAGAACTTCTTTGAGAGCACCATGAGGCACACCCAAATCCAAATTTGTATTATTGAACATTTTCATAGTAGCAGTTAAATTGAGAATACTTATAACTGTGCAAAATAGTTTAATATCAGCTGGCACATACTTATCGCAATTAGATTTATTTAAATCAAACGTTTGCATTTTGTTAAAAGGAAATATAACTGTTTTCAAATTGTAGCCATTCAGATTTTTTACTTTATCAAAATATAAATCTTCGCATGGCAATCTGTCTGTGGAAATAAAATTATTATGACCGTAAAGCTCTTATCTTCTATATAGATTAATAAAATATATGAAAATTGAATGAAAAGATTATGGTACTTACCGATCGCCAAAAATTCATTTTTAATTCTCTGCGGAGAACATTGAAATAAGGTCCAGTAACTAATGAAAGCTTTTTTTAATTTAACTTCTTGCCATATTGCAAGTGCGAATTTAGTAAAAGAATTAAAGGTATACATAAATACTGATCCATTGAATATGTAACATATATAAATTGCAGTAAAAACATTGTCATTATTTCTATCGCTGAGCAAAACAATACGTTTTGGTTGGAAACATTGACCCGCGATCTTTACCTTAAAATAATGAGATCGAACAGATTTTAAGAGTATGTCCTATCAATATTAATTGCAGCTTATTAAAGATAATTAAACATAAGTAACTTACCGACAGTTTCGAAATTTGTTCTTGATTCGTATTAGAAAGTTTAATTAAACCAGTAACATTAAAATATTGAATAAGAATCATAGTTAACAAAACACCGAATAGTTTGTTTATCAAGTATATTTTCATTGCTTCGAAATTAACTTTTATTATTTATTTGAAGATTATATTATTTAGTATTATAAGTTTCTTATTAAATAAAGATTCAATTTTAAAATCGTGCTTATGTTTACGGTAAGATTAATCATATTTGTTTAATGTCTTCTAAGCCACCAAAGGAGAAAGAGTTTTCTTGTTTCTTCTGTTTTCAGAAATACCCTTGTTCGCACCTTTTTTTACACTTTTTTTAGTATTTTTTAAAACAAAATTATAATCTTTGATCTATCACGTGGACACCTTTTTTTTTATTTTCTGAAATAGACTTACTTGCAATAACTATAGACTTCCCATGTATTTTTTGAAAAACATAATTGATTATTGATTTTTGTTTTTATTTTTTATTTTTTAAGCATTATATACTTTTATGATTTTTTTTGTGAATACTAGCCATAGTGTGATAGTGTGAAGTATTGCGTATCTTCTTGTCATTCAATAAATATCTTGTTTGTCTTTAATTCGTAGATGGTAAGAATTGGATTTTGTTCATTCGTCCTATGAATAGATTATCAGCGTAGATGGTAATGTTATATTTATTGGACTCAACTTACGAATAAGAAATATTAGCAAAAAAAGCGAACATGAAAAAAGGACTACTACTTCTCCAGTTGAATTGAAAGACAAAAATAAAAGAAAAATTATTATTGATTTTTAAATATTTATTCTTCTTTTAGGTTTTGTTGAATTTCTTCTATTTATTTTCAATTTTTAAAAGAAGTAACAACTTTCGACTTGTCGCGTGGACAATTTTTTTAATTGCCGATAACAATTTGCCAATTTTTTTTTTCATGCATTCGAAAAAAAATGTGAAAAAAGCAATAGTGCAACCTTCTAGATACACGCAAAAGCTAATTAATTTTTTAACGTCTCTCTCAAAGTCATTATGCAAGTCACTATCATTGACTCTTGTTAAAACCTGGAATCTTTCAACAAGCAGCGTCGGTATACCGGCTTCTGCTAAACGCGTTGTAACTTTGCTAATTTTCGATCGAAAAGGCGAATCCTCAGAGAATACGTATGTCAAACTTCTTTCCATCAAACTATTATCAGCAATGTGTACTCGTGAGTTCTTTTGTATGTCAAGACTCATAAATTTATCGGAATATATGCAGGCTATGCGGTCACCTTTTAACAAACGGTTTAAGCACTTCTGATTGTTACTCATTTTATGATAACTATTGCGAAGCTTATCGTAACCCACCATATCCACATGGGTTTTTAAAGCATAAATAGTAAAATTAGATTTTATTAAATCTTCGTAAGAATTAATCAGCGTAGTAGGTGACGAAATATTAATTGCACTTAGGTAGCTGAAGAAGAAAGTGCTTATCGCAAAAGAAGCAAACATTAAAATGATGAATATTACTTTGTTAGCTGCACCCTTTGGTGTTTTTAAAACAGGAAGGTTTGCGGTGATTCGAACAAAATTCATAAATGCATCGATCATAGATTGTTTGAAAACACATTTCAGCATTAGCGTAGACAGTACACAGAAAATAAGTATTAGACACTTTTGTAAAAAATTTTGAAATAAAATCTTTACATTTTCTTCATAATATATCTTTATTTTTGGAGATATTATTACTATTTTAGAAATTCGGTAATTATCAGATTGATACTTCCAAATGTCGCGTAAGTAGTATGCATCTGCTGAACTATCTGCATTGTTGTAAAGAACTTCTTTGAGAGCACCATGTGGCATACCCAAAGAATCCAAACTTGTATTATTGAACATTTTCATAGTAGCAGTTAAATTGAGAATACTTATAGCTGTGCAAAGTAGTTTAATATCAGGTAAACTATATTTATCGCAATGAAATTTATTTAATTTAAACATAGATACATCATCTTTGTAATTATTAAGTGTAATAACTGTTTTCAAATTGTAGCCATTCAGATTTTTTACTTTGTCAAAATATAAAGCTTCGCATGGTAATCTGTCTGTTAAAATAAAATAATCATTACCGCAGTGCAATTATAAATATGAAGCATTAAGGAGGTTCGATACCAAATCACAAAATAAAGGAATGTTATTTTTTCTCTTTAAAAGTGTTGCTTATATTACCC
>UCOL01005099.1:0-12617 GCA_900474335.1 Ormyrus nitidulus
GTATCCCGGGGGAACATGATTGCCCCTGAAGACCTTTTAGGCACTCAGCCGAAGGGTGTAGAAGAATTATCTACTGTCTCTACTGAGCCCACAGACCTGGCCGGTAAGCTATAAACTTGTATTATGTAGCCCATTAAACTATTTATTATCGAAAAAATAAATGATTATTACGTACCTTATATTATAGCCACCTTTGTTCGTATCAGAAATTCGTAATGTCTTTAGTAGCTTTGTTTCAGACTCGTTGTTTTGTTTTTGAATGTTTCATTTTATTGTATAAATTTATTGAAATGTAAACACCATAGAAAACATGGAAAAAATTACAGACTGGGAAATGATTTGCAAAATAGTGGTAAAGGATGCTTTAAGCCTTCCTATCGTAAGATTTATAATAATACCGACAATTTTAGCAAGTATAACTGCTGCTTTCTTGGAAATAAAAATAAGCGAGACCATAAAAGTGCTCTCCTCAAACATAACTGGACATAACAATTCGGACAACGTCCTAAAGTATTATGTTTTTCTTGGACTGGGTGCTATATTTTTGGGTGAGGCTGTTGGCTTCATATTTACAGGAATAGTTCAATATATTGCCAGGGTGACAAACAAGAATACGTTCAAACAGGTGATGGCTCTATCTCCTAAAGCCTTTAATAACATCGGTAATGGCGAAATACAAGCAATTATAGATCGTAAAAGTAAGGCATCTTCAGAATTAATAGAGATCATAATGGGAAGTTTATTGCCTATAATCTGTAATTTAACTTTTATTACAATCTCTGTTTCTCGACAACTGGGTCCTTGGCCGTGTTTGCTAATATTAATTTCAGTTGCAATATATGCCATAATAACCATAACAATAGCAAAATGGAGAGCTTCTATTAGAGGGAAGTTAAATACGGCAGAGAATATAGCAAAAAACAAATTACAGGATAGTTTAATGAATCATGAAACAGTTTTTTGTTACGGGACAACAGATTTTGAAGCTAAAAGATATGATGATAAGCTTAAGGTCGTGGAATCGACCTCAAATACTTTGTGGAGGGCGCTTTATGCGTTAAACTTTCTCCAAAAAACGACACTTCACGTTCAAAGCGCAGTTATAATATTTTTAGGCGTAAACAACTATCTTAATGGCTCAATGTCACCAGCCGACTTAATATTCTTCATTTCTATATCCAGAACTCTCAACAGTTGCCTTGGAAACCTGGGCTACATTTACTCTAGATATACTCAGGCTATGCTTTGTGCTAGATCGACCTATGACGAAACGCCTTATAAAGTCAATAAGAAAGGAAAAAGCATTGCTGAAATTCCATTTAATGATAGTATCTCTTTAGAGAATGTCGACTTTTCTTATGATAACAAGATAATGTTTAAAAACATAAACTTTGAGATAAGAAAAGGTGAGAAAGTCGCGATTATCGGTAAAAATGGGGCAGGCAAATCCACTTTGCTGAAACTTTTACTGCGGTTTGAAAAATACAATGGAACTATTTACTTGGATGGCAATGATATTCAAGAGATTGATGAAGAATCTTTCAGGAGAACTCTTACGTACATTCCACAAACATCTTTTTTATTTAAAGAGTCGGTGTTATTTAATATCAAATACGGAAGTATAAACGTTTCTAATGAAGAAGTTTATGTCCTTAGTAAACATCTTGGATGCTTCGAAACATTCCAAAATCTCGAGAATGGCTTCGAAACCAACGTAGGCGAACAAGGAAAGCTTCTTAGTGGTGGCGAAAGGCAAAAAATTATTTTAATGAGAGCTATATTAAATAAGAAAAAGCTTTTGATTCTTGACGAGCCAACTTCAGCTCTAGACAAAGAGTCCGAAATTAAAGCAATTGAAACTCTTATGGGTGACAAAGACAACACATTGGTCATGATCATTCATAATTTAGAATTAATTAATTGCTTTGATAAGGTACTCTTTATTAATGAGCATAAAGTGGAAGTAATTAAGCAAAATAATGAATACAGAGGAACGAGTTCGAAGGAATTAAGTAACTTTTTACAGACTCTTAAGGCTTTTTCACCTAAAGGAAATTAAAAATATTATTTATTTTTTATTATAAAGTGCTTCAAAATCTTCTAGTCTTTTCTGGGTATCTTCATAGTTCTTGACCAACTGATCCTTCTTTTTTGAATCTTTTTCATTTTCTATTTCAAGTTTTAAATTACTCATCTTAGATTTTATCTCGCTTAACGGATCGTTTAATATGTCTCCAACTTTATTTTGTAGAAGTTCAATGAGTCTCCGTTGTTTTTCAATAATCTTCTTCTTCTCTTTATTTACATCAACCAATTTTTTATACTCACTGGATATCAAAACACACTCTTTTTTGAGTTTGATATTGATTTCATTGAGCTTATTAACAGCATCAGAAAAGGCAATGTTCTCTTCTTGCAATCTCGAAATAGTCTTCTTATTATTTTCAATGGTTTTATTTAGTGCATTAATATCTTTATTGGACTTTAATAGCTCAAAATCCGCATTAACTTTGCTTATTTCATTGTTAATTTTGACAAAACTATCGATTATAGAGTTCAAAAAACAATCAATCTCTTTACTTGTAAAGGCCAAACTTCGCTTATCACTCATTTTAGGCTCTTTGTGGCCTGTGTTTAGTTGATATTTAATGTTAATTCCGTTAAAGACTAATATGAAGTCTTTGATTTTGTCTGACATCGTAATCTCAAACTCTCCAACTACTAAAGATAAAGAGTTTGCAATGATCATGACCTTTTCTATGATCATTTCATATTCCTTTTTATGGCTCTTTATCTCGTTAACATTCTTTTCTAGTTCTTGTAAAATGCTAAAAAGGTCATCGACTAAAGACTTAACCGATTAATAGGCTATTTTACAAGCTCCATCTACAGAGTCATTATCCAATATAGTATCATCCTCTAAATGTAATATGTCATAACTGGGATCATAATTACTTACGTTGTTTAGATTATCATCGTGTATGCTAAGGTTTTGGATATCTTTTAATAGCTTGTTGTTCATTTGAACTATAGAAGGATCCAGAGGAAGAAGAGCTTTACTTTTATCTTGGCTAGTCTGTTTATCTATAAGTTGTATATCCTCAGTCGAGCTACTATCACTATTAAAAGGATCTTCAATTGTTTCTTTTCCATTGGTTTTGTTACTATCTGCCATGGGTAGTAATTAAAGTTTTGGCTATTTGCACTATTACTGGGATACAATATGTAGACTTAGACAATTATGCATGAATAATTAATGGATGTTATGCATTTACACGTATATTGGTTTTTTAAATGCATTTATTTTTAGAAAATAAGTAGGTAGTTTGCTTCGCCTTAAAAATAAATGCCAGATCGACAGAGACTCAAGGTATGCACTTTTCAAATATCGGCTCCCAACTAATTGCACGTCGATGCCAACGAATAAGGGTATATAATCCAGACTATAGTGGTATAATGTTGAATTTAAACACATTGATAAACATCGCAAATTCCCTTATTTAAATGTTTTAGAGAAGTTGATCGGGGAGTGGTTGATTTTTCGACTTTCTAAACACCACAATAACAAGCCACGTTCCACTTAAGATCTATTAATGGTTAGATTCGAATATTTGACCTTTATTATAGCTTAGTTTTACGTAGACTAATAAAAGTTATGGCATAGATTAACACACTTAAAAGTTGGACTCTCAATTCAAATTCTAAGACGTGATTAAACAAAAGTCTCAATGTTCAAGAATCAAATTTCATGTGTTACGCGCCCTTGTATAGCTTATATTAGAAAAGGATTACATGAAGGATTCAGAACTTCATTGTATTATTAACATTACAATTAATAACGTTTACCTAAAGAAAACCACTAAGATGAGTTAATCAGGCCTAAAAGTATCCATGCAAATTACATGAAAACTATATAGTTTTAATATCAAAAGTTTTAGTAGTTTTTATATACCTGGTTATTGTAAAAGATAATTGTACACCTCAAATGTTTTACAATCTGGGTTCTTTTTGATTTATTACATACGTTTAAATAGTTGCTCATACCTATTAACTCTACTGTTCTTTAATTACAGTCTCTTTGTTTCTATTTGTCACAATCTATTGATTCTTGACGTTCATTGAGTCCCAACGTTTGAAGAAAATATAAAAAATTTTGATAGTGTTTTAGAAACGTATCCCCATGAAAATAGAAAATACAATTATAACAGGTGTAGTTGCACATGTAGATCACGGCAAGACAACCTTAATAGATAGCCTTATAGCAACCCAAGGCCGTATTTCAAAGTCTCTGGCTGGAGATTTAAGGTACATGGACACTAGAATAGACGAACAAGATAGAGGAATAACGCTTAAGTTAAGTGCTATAAGACTTATCAACAAAGAAACAGAACATATTATTATTGACACCCCAGGACATTCGGATTTTGAATTTCTTGTTGAAAACAACTCGGTGTTGTCCGATTGCTTTTTAATATTGATAGACGCAATGGAAGGAATTACTCCGAGAACCTTCTCATTAATAAACTACATAGACCAACACTCTTCTGTTTTAGTCATCAATAAAATTGATAAAATTACAGAAGAAGTAGAGGCTTATAGTGTAATTGAGGACATAATCAAGCTAACCAATGCTATGATAGGAGAAGATGTGTTTTCTTGGGAGAATAATAATGTCATATTAAGCTGTGCTACAATGTGTTATGGAATAAACTTTAAGTATTCTAATAATCTTCTTGGAAGTGAAAGATGCAGCCTAAGAGCCACCATAAAATTCATCTATCTTTTAGAAAGTAAAATCAGGAATAACGATGTAGAAAAGATTTGTTTAAAGTATAAAATTAAATCCAAAAATCAAAAGAACATCATGATGGCTATATTGCCACTGGGAGAAGTAGTTTTCAATTCCATTGAATCTGTCTACTCTGCTAAAAACATTCTTAAACATATTTTGGCATTAAAGACACCGTTGAGGATTAATGGGGACATAGAAAAAGATGATACGATCTTCTTCGTGTCACTAGCTCTCTTAAAAGAACAAAAAAACTACAAAAAGGATAATCTATTATTTATGTCCCGATTATTTAAAGGGACAGTGTCTGTAGGCGATAAGTTTTACAATGGAAATGAACAAATAGTAATTGAAGAATTGTATCTTTTTGACATCGGAAATTATCTACAAGTAGAAAAAGTCTTTGGGTCTAAACTATTTTGTATAAAAGGTAACCTAAAAAAGAACACTTTACTATGTTCGAATAATAATCTTTCATTTTCTTATGTAGAAAAACTTACACCATTTTGTAAGACGAAACTTATTTTGGATGACAATGATAGGCTAGACGATCTAAGATCTCTACTTAAAGTTTTGATTAATACAGAACAATGTCTGCGTCTTAAAATAAACAAGTATAATGAAGTAGAAGTCCTAGCTAGTGGTAAGGTTCAATCGGAAAAACTTCTTGAAGATATTAAAAGTTGTGGTCTAATTGTACATACGGCGGAAAGTGATCTGGTGTTTTGTGAGTATGCAACTGAAAAGGCAGAACATGAGTTTAACACTTCTCAATATCAAATATACATCTCTATTAATAGAAAAGACAATTCGACTTTATTTGATGATACTTTAAGCGGGAATCTTTATGATATCGATGCTCCTGAAGGCCTTATAGGAACGGTAGAAAGCAGCTTAAATATATTTGTTAAATGTGGGCCTCTAATCCGTGAATCTATTAGAGAAACATTGTTTAATGTTAAAGTAGTAGAAAAGGACACAGCAGTTGGTGACGAAGACCTTTTTGGAATTCTTATGAAAAGCTTAAAGACTGTCTATCTATTAACAAAACCCACCATCGCGCCGTTTTTCTATCAAACTGACATCTCAATACAAAAGGATTACTTGGGACAAGTGTATAATGGAATACAGAAGTTCAAATATATCATGTCTACGGAAGAGTATGATTCACATACTGCCTTTTATACAATAAGCATTTACATTACACACTTTAATTACGAGAAGTTTATTGAAGAAATAAGTGTACGTTCTAAAGGTACTGCGTACATTAAGACCACCGAGTTTGGCTACCTTTTTAAGCTTGACTTTTCAGAATACATTGACATAATCAAAAAGAATAAAGGTTTGCTCACATCCGAAAAAATTATAGAAAACCCGGAGAAACAACGTACACTAAAAAGGTAATTTACTTATGCAAATACATTTTTTCTCTTACCCTATCGTTTCCCTATATTTTTATATCCTCATCTAATCCGCCCCATATGAATGAAGAACACGAGGACGACATAACAATAGTCATGGAAGATTCAAGATGGGACAAGGAAACAAGAAGAAATAGGAGGAATATAAAAAAGAACATGCGTTTAACCTCTCGAGAGAGTAAATCTGAATGCTGCATTTGTATGGAGGAGACTATACAGCAAATTGTTACAGCTTGTGGACATCATTTTTGTGGTTCTTGTTTTGATATTTGGTATGAGTCTGAGGATAGCTCAAAGAAATGCCCCGTATGCAGGAAACACGTTTCTTTAGAAGAAATTCTTGTCAATGGAAAGGCTCACAAATTTAATTTACGAAAGAACTCGGCCTTTGCTAAATACACAAAACCAGTAAGAATCGTTGAGCCAGGCGTACAAAATGTAAATCAAATAAGACTTGGTTTCAGTATATTTCATTCTAATGATGTAAACCAAATAAGCTTTATGGCGGCCTTTTCTATTTATGTGCTGCTTGGTGTCCTTTTCTACATCTTTTACAATCGATACAATTATTGATGCATTTGAATCGAACAAGAAACACGTTGTAAAACTCATTGCTGTTCATTTTTGTTGTCGGATATTTTAAAAGATCTACTTTTTAAAACTATCATATCTTCTTTTGTTCCTTCCCGTACTAGTACTTCCTCTATCTTATATATGATTGCAAGTAAACTATCTAAAGTTTTGTTAAAGACACAGCGACTTTCTTTTTTCTTGTCCTTTTTAGCCTCCTCGTCGAATAAAAGAATATATTTTTGTATTTGTAAGATGACCTGAGAGAGGATGTCCCAATACTTTCTATTGAATTGAACGTAATTTTGAATTTCCTCTTCTCTTGCCAGTAACGACCGATACACTAGGTCGAGGATTGTGATAAGGCCTTTTAAATGTTTATTAAAAAACTTTATAAGAAAGTTGGATTGTATTTCTTTAAAAATGAATAAATGGATGTCTAAGAAGCTACATAAAGTGTTTAACGTTTTCATTGCTAATTTAAACTCATTCAAACTAATAAATGAAAGTAGGCTATAGTAAAATTCGACAATTTGTTTGACAGAAGTAAATGAATCGTTATATTTATCCAAAAATGTCTGTAGTTCTGATAAACTTGTTATAGAAAGTAGCTGCAAGGTTATATATTTCTCACCAATAAATATTTGATTTGCCTTTTCTATCAAAATATCGCACAGGGTAATATCAGGTATACGTTGGATTAAAAGAACAAGAAAAGAATAGATAGCTCTCTGAATTGTTTCTGTTCGATATTTTTGCATAATTTTTGTGTAAACATCTATAATTGATCTAACAAGTTGCTCATCTGAAAGGCAACCGAATAAGACTGAGTGTTTGAAAAATACATTTTTCAAGAAACCGATTACAAATTCTTCTTTAAGCTGGGCCAAAACTTTTTGCATTCGAGATTGAAAGTCCTCAAATACTTCCTTGTCCAGATTAGTTTTGTTAATGTACCTGACGAAGTAGTGATTCATAAAAATCAATTCCTCGTACACTTGAGGAGCATTCTCTATTTCCAACTTTTTTATTTTTATTATGTACTTGTCTATTATGTAATCATTTGTAATCTTGGCTTTATACTTGCCCGATGTCTTAGCAAAAACCAAATATTTCTTGAGCTTTTCGCGGATTGCATTTGTGTATTGTAATTTATTAACGGTGCAATATCCAACAACATATATAAGTAAAACTATGACATTTTGTTTATATTCGTCCTCGTAACATAATGTATCTTCTAGCAGGTTTTTTATAAACTTAGTTATATAGTCATCATTATAGTTGTTAGCGAAAATATCCCTAAAAACATCCATGTCAAACTTGTTAACGCTTTTCTTGCCATTGCAATTCACACAATCTATAAATTTTACATAAGACTTCGAGTAATTATAAATCGATTGTTGATGAATATCTGAAGGTGGGGAAATGCGTGACTGTTTTTTGTATGCACAAATAGATATTAAACTAAGTCTAGCTATTATATTTTTGTATTTATGTTCAAAAAACACTTCATTATCTTCTTTATCCAGCTCTGATTGTCCAATTGATGCTAATGTCGACATGTCTAAAGTATCTAAAAGTGGGTCGTTAGCAACACATATGCTAGGTGAGCACTCTACATTGTTATCGATTCCCGCATACTCCAATAAATAGAAGTCCTTGTTGAATTTATCTTTGTTAGCAACTATTTTTGATTTTATCGACTTTTCAAGTTCATCCATTCAAATGTGGGGACTAAAGTTTATGTATAATATAACACTGTGGAACTAGGGAAGTATTACAATTATGTAATCCAAATGAATCAGTTGCTTTAGACATTGGCTCATAACAGTACCCTAATAAACCCACTATGAAATTATACACAGTCAAAAATATCGTATGTAAAAAGTGATACAAATACTTATAACAATCTCAGAAAATATAATTTTTGTTAAAAATTAGTGGCAGTCGTCGCATATCAAGTTGAAAATCGTTTGCTTGTAGCAATAATGTTCGCTATACTTTAATCCGATTTAAATGATTGCAAATAAATTGTCCTACAAAATTTAACAATTATCCATCAACGGTTGGTATTAGTCAAGGAAAGATTGTTTTTTTTGAAAAAATTAACATTTCTACTTCTTTAAATCTTACAGTGTTCAGCTAAATAATTTTTTTACGACTTTGAGTAAGTATTAAAGGTTGAAGGGGGTGTAAAAAAACAGGTAGGTCGCGGTATTTCAAATATGAGATATCTGAATGCATAAGATGAGAAATTGGTTTTTCATTGATGATAGATGGTTTGAAGTAGGTTATGGGCATAAAAGTAAGTAATACAGCTACGACAAGTCTGATGCCAGAGTTGTGATTTACTTACAAGCTTTTCTAGCCTTAGTCAGAAAACTAAATAGTTAAATATTAATTTTGAAACGATCTCAAGATATCCAAACTTTTGTAAATTTTTGTGTATATTATCAACAGAGTTGTAGGTAGTTTCTAGTAAAAATCAACTGTGTTAACGTTGCTTTTAAGGTAATAACCAATTAGGCCAAAAATTTTCCATTATCCAACATTCATAGACTAATGCTATTAAAAAGTAAGTTATATCGCTATTCCATGATATTTTATATTCTGTTATGCACATTTACACACTTCTAAAACAACAATAAATCATTATACCTTGTCTTGAACAATACAAAATCGTCTTTGCTACTTAAATTAAAAAATGTCTGCTTAATAATAGCTAATGAGCCATCCAAACATGTAACAACGTTCTTCAAAGGATACAAGAGGCTATAAATAGACAAACTATAACTGTTCATCACTTGTAGTGTAGTAGAAGAAAAATCATGTTTTTCTAAACACGTTGATAGACAAATATTGCAAAGCATTTAAAAGTGATCCAAGTTAACAAGACACCTTACATATAATCCATCCTCGCTCAAAGACATAATTAGAGTAAACAATTTAATAAGCTTGCTGTTTTGTCATGATCAAAGTTCTGCATAGTTTCATAATGTTTATTTGTAGGCGTTTAGCACCCCAAAAGTAATGCATCCATGCGAGCTAGAATCAGAGTGCATCGAAAGATTAAAAAGTTTGTTAAAACGACTTAAGGCTGAAGAACTTAACCCGAAAAAACATTTCATTTGATAAAAACAAAAATAGGAGAGATGAAAAAACTTTTGAACACCACAGAACAAGCTTGCAAACAACATATGGCTGATGAGGACAGCAAAGAAACCCCCACAACTAAGGCTAAATATATTACAATTAAAGGTCGAATTACGCAAGTTAAAGCAGATAATCCAGTGAAACATGCTTTTGCACCGGTGAGTAAGTGCGATATAATATGTGGGCACGAATTTAAAGATTTGCCAGCTTTTACATATACAAAAACAAATTACATAACAAGAAAAGAACAATTAGAAGCTCTGAATCCTGATTCCTATTATATTGTTGATGTATTTGATCACAACTCTAATAGTTACCGGGGCTATGTTTGTTTCTTATCTCTATTGGATGTCCAAGGTACTTTGCATATAGTCGATGCGTTAAGGCTTAGGAATGAGCTTATAGAATTGGGATTCTTCCAATGCAACTATAAGAAGATATTTGTATCGGAATTAGCGTACTTAAAAGCTCTTAATGATTTTAGAAACATTAGTTGTTATATTATCTGCAACTTTGAGTACCAATGGGTAAAGGAATATCGAAGTTTTGCCCAGAATATTAAAGTAGATATTGATTGGAGAATACGACCAATCGATAGGTACTTAAGTTTTATGCTTCAAATAGGGTTAGTCAGTAAAATAGCATCTATAAATCAATTTAGCAAGGCGCTTTTGGGTAAAGAAGAAAATATTAAGCAAAAAAAGAACAAAGCGAAAGATGTTGTAATCCCAAAATCGGAAGATTTTGCGACATTGAGTTTTGTAAAAAAACTTAAAAAAGCTTCTTACATGAAAGAACTATTAGAAGCCTATAGTTTATACCACCCCTTCTCACCTTCTAAGCCAGTTAAGTGTTTATTAACTAATTTGTTTTCAGGAAAGGAAGTCGTAAGGACAAGAAAGACATTCCAATTACAAAAATGTATGGACTTTAAACCTAAAAATGATGATGACATGCTTTATATTGAATGTAAGAATGCAGATCTTAAGGCAGCGATGCTTGATTTTATTTGTATCAAGTATAACATAGAACATTCGTCTTATCTCAAACAACTTATTGATCATAGAGACACAATAGCGATGACACATAATAAGTCACTTTATCAAGTTATGGACAATAAAACATTGGTAAAGATTGCTAAACTCCAACCCGATTCGTACGAATCCTTAAAACGCATACAAGATAGTTTGAGTAGTCTTGCTAAAGACAACTACCATGGTTGGCTTAAGTCAGAAGATATAAAAAACCATAAAGACACGCCTAGTCTAACAACACATCCGTATCAATTTGATATGCGTGGGAATCAATTAGAAGAAAAGAGAAGCGTGTGGAAGAAGAAAGGAAAGATTAAGGATAAGTTTGTATACACAGAGGACTCGTCGGATTATGTTTTAGAAGAAGAAACAAAGAAAACCAATAAAAAGGAAATGAAAAAGAAGGCAATACAAGATGAAGAAAAGGCAGAAAAAAAGATAACGAAACAGATTAAACAAGCAAAAGAAGCTTCTAAGAAAAAAGGCACTGCCAAACTAGTGAAAAAGGAAAAGGGGAAATAAAAATGTCATAACCTTTTGAAACATAAAGCTTTGACAGGCAGCTCGTTTCTAGTCCCCCTTTTTAATTGGGTAGTCTCAAGCTAAATATTCCTTTATGTTTTTATGCTATGAAGATTTATCGCGTTGACATTTCAGAAAATATTTCTTGGACATTGCAAAAGGGGAGCTGGACAATCCACCTTATTATCACTCTGATAATCAAATTATCATTCGGAATATTTGTGAAAGAGTCTTTAAGTTGGCAATTAACTGTTATAGTCTACAACCTCCTAACATTCTACCTTTTCCATTGGAAGGTAGGCGATCCCTTTTCTTCAGAATTTTACAATTGCACTTTCTGGGAGCAAATAAATGAGCAAGAGATCGATACACCTCACATACGTTTTCTGGCTTTGTATCCCGCTATCCTTTTTATAGCTGTAAATAGGATTTATGATTGGAACACTCATTTATTCGTTTTTTACTTAATAACACTTATAATGGTAACGATTCCCAAACTGAGCTTTATGCATCTACGAAGGATTTTCGGCTATAGAAGCCACAACTAATAACAAACCTTAAGCCCGCTCAGCGCACAAAACGTTTTTTTAAAAAAAATAACAATAAAATCTTATCAGAGACCCTTCAATGAATATTATTAACCATCTAATAACTTAAAATTTTACAAAAACTCTCCTTTCATCAAATCACACAAGATTTTATTGGTTCTTCTTTGTATTTATAAAAATAACAACAATGGCATCAATGCAACTTAACAAATTTCAAATACGCCCATTAGAACTGAAAGACTATGACAGAGGGTTTATTGGGTGTTTAAACCAATTGACTGTGCCAGTAGAAATGTCAAAAGAAGATTTTACCGCCCGTCTAAATCTTATTAATAGCAAAGAAGATTATCATGTATTTGTTGTGCACGATATAGAAGAAGATCGTATTGTAGCAGCTGGCACGCTATTTATCGAATACAAGTTTATAAGAGGAGGTGTCAAAAAAGGGCATATTGAAGATATAGTTGTGGACAAAAATGTACGGGGCTGCGGCCTTGGGAAGAAGGTTGTTGTGCATCTTATACAACTATCAGAGGAATTGGGCTGCTACAAAACGTCGTGTGTTTGTGAAGATGACAAT
>UCOL01005100.1:0-12612 GCA_900474335.1 Ormyrus nitidulus
AAAGGATAATCCGCTGGAAAATTTGGGGTAATCAAAAATTTTTTTTTTCGTTGCTTACGACCGATGCAAACTTAAGTCTCATCCGAGCCACTCACTTAGAGCTTGTTAGTGATCTGACTACGGCTTCATTTACTAGTGCCTACCGTCGTTTCATTGGACGTCGAGGTGTCTGCTCCAAGTTATTTAGTGATAATGCCACGAATTTCCACGGTGCTGATAAGGAGCTGCAGACGATGTTCCAACGCGTATCAGATTTCTATCGAGAGGCTGCTTCCGCGCTCGCGAATGATGGGACGAATTGGGTATTTATCCCTCCGCCTCCATTATGGCGGGTTATGGGAAGCCAGAGTGAGATCGGTCAAACACCACTTAAAGAGAGTCGTGGGCGAACACACTCTCACGTTCGAAGAACTATCGACAGTTCTCGTAGAAATCGAAGCTTGCCTCAATTCCAGGCCCTTAAGCGCGTTGACATCGGACATTGAGGACCTTCAGGCGCTTACACCGTTTCATTTCCTTAACGGAGGCGTTTCAGCGTTGCTTCCTGATGCCGATTTGCCGGACATGCTGCAGAATCGTTTGGATCGCTTTCAATTATTGCAGCGGATCCGGAATCAGTTTTGGAAGCGGTGGTCGTCGGAGTACCTTCTCCATTTGCAACAGCGGGAAAAATGGAGAGACCCAACCAACAATTTTTGCGTAAGCAGGCTCGTTTTAGTCAGAGATGATCGCTATCCTTCTTCGAAGTGGCCCTTAGGTAGAGTAGTCGAGGTCCACCCAGGTCCAGACGGCCATGTACGAGTGACGACAGTTAAGACGGCTACAATCTCGCTTCGTCGGCACATCTCACGTCTTTGTCCATTATATCTCGATGAAAGCAATAAGCAGGCTTAGACGCGGATTATTAGAAATAGTTCGTCTGTTTTTCGAAAGCGGACGGGATGTTTACGGTATTTTTGCCGCGAGCGCTGTAGAGCGAGAAAATTGCCGGCAATAATTTGCGCCAATACGTCGCGACCGTCGCGCCAATTTTGCGCCCCTCCACTCTGAGCTTTTCACGGGCACGAGGCCCGCGCGCGAGACTGAACTGTCACTTTTGACAGGACCATCCACGCAAGAACACGTGTGACCGCTCCTGGCAATAAATTCAGTTTCTTTAAACCGTCGTTTAGTTGAACGCGAAGTCGATTCTTTCAATCTTGTTTCCCTTTTCTATTTTCTATTTTATCTACCCGTGGAGTTACGAGCGGAACTCGTCGGGAAATCGCATCGGCGTGCGTATCTGGCGGTGTGCGAGTGTGTGTGTGTGTGTGTGTGACCTCGAGGCAGATTTGGTTTTTGTTGGGAACGGCGTCCGCGTGAAGACTATACGCGAACCGTTCCAGGGCGAGCAGCATCAAGCGGCAACTGGATTGGTTGTCCGGCACCGTAGCGTCTGGCTCCTCGTCTGGTCCTGCGTGCATCGTGTTCTGCGCTCCCCAAGCCCGGCTTCCCCACGAAGAGTTGGCGCGATTCCTCGGCCAGAGACCGACGTGTACAGCGTTTTCGGTAAGAGAACTCTCCCGCGCGTGCGAAGCGAATGATCATTCGTGTAGTTTTAAGGGTTTGTAGATTTTCCTTTGTAATTTAATTTGTATTTCTTTTTTTTATTAGTTAATAAAGTTGCGCTTGCTTCGGCTTTTCCCTCAAAGCCGAGAGGGTTTTTACGCCGAAGCAAGTTGATGGTTTCTCTCCGAGAAAATAAAGTGTTTTATTATATTGAACCAACCACTCACCCCATCCCTTTCCTTATAATTATTAAATATTTTGACTTTTACATTAGATTTCTAAACAGTATTCATTTGTATTTTTTTTTTCGTGGCCAATCGTTCCATCTATACAAGTTCCAAAATTTTCTTCTCAATAATTATATTTGGGTAAGTGGTTAATGCGTTCGATTGCAAAATTGAAGCTGCTGGGATCGTAATCCAATTCAACCGTCGTAAAAAAAAAATTTATTTAAATTTAAACTCATTTATAAAAATTACTATTTAAGATAGCAAAAATTGCAAAAAATAGTCTATTCCTCGATTACCATAAAAATAGTAATTTTTCCAAATTTATAAGTAAATTTTAGCCCAATATTTTTTTCAGCAGTGTACATAAAAAGTACGACTGCAAAGCCATTGCTCAAAATACCACAAAGGCAGAGATTAATTCAAGGTGAAAGGAGCCTGCGCGTGAAGAGAGTGAAGCAGCAAGATACTTGCCACTTAAACCTCCTTTTCTAATAAACGCGGGAAGATTTCGCGAGTCGCTCTTCTCCCCGGCGACAGGAAGAGTCTATACGCGCAAACGCTTGCGCAGCTCTCTCTCGGTGTCACCTCGTTCAAGTTCTCTATTTACTCGAGTTTATGAGATAACATGGAGAAGACATAAGCCAGGTAATTAAAGTCTTGCAGAATCTTCGAACAAAACGCCCTTTGAGAGAAAACGAGATGAGAAGGAAACGAGCTAGCGAGAAGGAGGTAAAGAGGGGAGAGTGCAAGAGAGAGAGAGAGAGAAGAAGGCAGGACGAAGACCGAAGAAGGGAAGAGGAAAAGAAGCCGAGTATCAACAGATGCTGCAACGCCAACTTAATGACTTTGACTCTATTGTTAAAGATTCTTTCTTCCTAAGTGAGAAATAATGCAAAGTGAAAATAATTGCAGCAGGTTTCCCGTTTTCTTTTTAATGGGTGGAAAAAGTTTAATGCCAGAGATAAAGAAGTCTTAGGCGGCCCTCAGGTGGAAGTTAAATTCATTCAATTGATTCTTTTTGATTGGACTGTACTAATTTTCCGCAACATCAAATTGCATTTCCGTTTAGTGAATTGCAGCATTTTTTATTGCAAAGAAAATTTATTTTGTTTAACGACTTTTGACGATTATCTGAATTAGAGAAACTTTTATATGTTTGATGGTGCATTTATATGATAAAAATTACCAACTTTGCTTTTGTCAAAAATATACTTGTCACAATTACGAAAATCCCCAGAACTGTTTTTCTTTTAAAGGTAATTTCTACAATTTAAGACAAATTAACTTTTTCTGAGAACAAAAGGCTATTTTAGTGTTCACTTCGTTAGCTATATTTAAGAAAGATATTTTAAGTCTCTACCTACTTTGACTGAAAATATTTTATATCTTGATTTTGCAATAATTGATTTAATAAAAATTTCACAAACATCATTTCAAAGTACTTACGATTTTTGCTATTATTTCAGCCAAACTTCTTTTGCTTCACGTAGCTACGCCGCAATAATTACTTTTGATGTATTTGTTCGATAGAATCCATTATGTAAATCTTGTTGAATAAATTAGATGTTTTGTCGATAACTTAAATAAATATTCTCCATCTCATATGTAAAAGCTTCTCCAGCTGCATTTAATGAATCAAATGAGATTGAAAATTATTATGTAACCTGTTTCGTTACAAGATTTTCTTTCACCACTCAGCATATTTGAATAAAAGAAGTTGTTTGAGGTTCACAAAGGGATGCTTTTTTCTTTCGGCGTTTACCAGAGATTTATTCCCTTTTATTATCTCGTATTATACTTTGGCTTTTGTAGATAAATCATTCAGCGTTAGTGTGGGGAGTGAAAGAGGGAGATAGAGAGATAACACTGTATTCGATGCCATCAGTTACAAAGTCACGATTTCTTAAGGACATTGTAGAAATGAGAAGATAGATGGGTTCGCAGCTTTGGAAGTTCAGCATTTATCGGTAAGCAGAAAATAAATATGCTTATTTTTTTATATGAGAGAGACGCCTTATCTGAATCGGAAAAAGGACTTTTTCCTGAAATTATGGTAATGTTTGAATAACTTGTAACCTCTAAGGAAACGAAACAGTTGAAGACTAAAACTGGCATTTTAGTGCATTTATAATGGAATCGGAAATTTATTAATTAATTGTTTGACAATAAAATTTCTTTTTTAAAGTAAAATAAAATTATAAGTCAAACCATTTTCCATTATTCTTTACAAAGGAATAGACAAGTTGAAATACTTAATGGATTTTTTGACGATAAAAACTACAACAAATTGTCATTAATGAAAATACCGCATATGGCGAAGAGCGCAAATATAGGTGTCGGTAGAAGAGAAAAATCAATTGAGGTGTGTTTGGCAACAAGGTGGGAGCCTACGTTGGGGTTTCGACCCGATCGGCGAGAGGGAACCCGCTCTCTCGATTTCAGACCTTCGAAGAAAGAAGAAAGCGCTAGGGACCGAAAACGGAGGCAAGAAAGAGACCCCAGAAAAGAAACCGTTGCAAGGCACAGTCCATCGAAATACGTGCTCAGGTCTTAGAATTCGCGAAGGTCGAAGCAGCTCCCCGCACATCGAGACTTTCTGCGAACGCGCTGCGAATTTCCATTCATTTCATTTATCGATCGTCGAACGCTACACTGAGAAAAAAATTTCTTGAAATCAAAGAAAGCTTCATTGTGGGTAATTTGTTTAATATTTTTTTGATTCAAAGAAAACATTATTTAATTGACAGAAATCCCTTTTCAATGGGAAGAAAGTTTCTTTGAAATAGGAAATTTTATTTAATAAAAGAAAATTTCTTTCCATTAAAAAGGAGTTTCTTTCAATTAAAGAATGTTTTCTATGAATCAAAAAAATATTTAACCGATTGAAGCTTTTTTGATTTCAAGAAATTTTTTTCTCAGTAAACTCGCATATTATTTTTAAATAAATAAATAATCCATATTTAAGATCTTGAATATTTCAAATCATTCCGCTTGCATAGGTCTTCATCCTCAATGAATCCTCTCAATTTTAATTATTTTGTTTCATTTAAATCAACATATCTGCATATACATATATATATATATGAATTTGTGCACGATAGATTCAGATAAGAAGGATTACAATTTTGTTCAATAAAATGAAACTATTCGAAATGGAATGAAATTTAGAATAAAATTCAAACCTGCAGGGAATGCGAAGATATAACGAAATCGATTTCTAGTTTGTGAATTGATAGGGATTTTCTTGGATTTCAGGTAAAACAATTCATTTTTTTCAATGAAATGTCGTGAGTTCCAATTTCTTAAAAGATCAGTTTTCTAAAATTAAATATGAATTAATTAGTAACATATTTTAGGTTCAAAATGGAAATAAAATTTTGATTGCAATTATTTGGAATACAGTTTCGCGTAATAACGGAACAATATCAAAATTCATTTCATTTATAATAATATGAGTTAAATTACAGAGCGTTATCAACAATCATTCTCTTATTATCACAGTTCACATAATAATGATATAACATTTAACTGCGTTTTAAAGGCTTTCAAGTATTAACCGTATGGCACTTTTAGATTAACAATTTTTATCACAATAAATTATATTTATTATAAAGAAGGTTTGATATTTGTGTTTTAATTGTAAAATAATTGCTGAAGTAAAAAGACTGATCTAGACTTAGTTTCACCATTTTCAGACAATTCGTAGCGTGACTTGGAGCGCAACAGGTTGAATTTATAGTTTAAGATACGATTTGTGCTGCATGAAAATATGAATGATGTTTCTTTCCTTAGAACAGGTGAAAAGAACGTTTCACAGCCTTGAAACTGTTATATATTCCAGGTCTAAATTTTCGGTTTGCCTTTCTCGAGGAAATGCGTGAGAACAATTTAGGGGGTAAACTCAGCGATCACGTGCGTCATGCGCGCCACTCTCTTTTGTAACACCGTCACGGTTCGTAGTATTAGTTAAGAAAAAAAAACAAACAATATCTGAAGTCAGCTTTTCCTTATTTACTCGGTCGGCTGTTGGTTTAATGACTGAAAGCGAATCGCGAAGAGTTATCACAGAGTCAATTAGTTGCAGATTTAAAAATGAAAAAAAATTTCAAGACATCTTGCGAAAGATAGTCGTTAAAGCACCCGAATAATTTGTCCATCTTTGTACCCTTTTTTTTTAAGTTCAAAAGCCTCGGCGTTACAAATTCGAAGGGTCCGCTCTCGATTGATGTAGGAAAAAAAATTGCAAAGCTAGCGAATACATTAAAGATCTTTTCACGCGCGAGAAAAGATACTACCGAAAGGGGGGGTCGTCCTCCACTTTTCGAAGACCGTTGAATATTGCTCGCGGGGCAGCGCGTGGGAGTCGATTAGGATTTATTTCTCCCGAACTCCACCGGGACTTGCGGTATATATTTTTAGCCTCTATCAATAATTCGTTATCATCGAAATGGAAAAGGAATGGAGAAAAGGATCGAAAGGGAAAGCGGCGAGGCAGCCACAATAGCCGAAGGCGGAGGGAAACGCATAGCGCGTCGTCGCGCTTTCGTTCTCTCGTTAGAAAGCGTTCCGAGCTCTTTTTATCGCCCGGATTACTGACAGTGGCTGTGTGCTGTGCTATCGCTTCTTTCTTCTCCTCGGTGCAATAAAAGTGCGAGAAAGATTGAAGAACGGAGGGAGAGAGAGAGAGAGAGAGAGAGAGAGATGGCTTTATCGATCGGGCGCAAGACAGGAGTCTCCGCGTGCACTTTGTCTCGTGTATATACGCAACTACGCTCTTGCGCTTCCAAGCGAAGGCTCCTATTATTCCTGCGGAGTACAAGCACTGCGATCTCGCTTCATATATCGGGCAGGTACTGGTTCTTGGGCGAGCGGGTATGCGCGTCTGATCGTACGTACGCTCGAACTACTTGTTTGAGTATGCGTTCCGAAGCTTTAAATCTCCGCCGTCTGTTTCGTTCAATGCGAAATTCGCACGCAATGCATCACTCGACGAGCCATTAGTATAACGCTCCGAGTGTAAAAGCTCGGCTCTAAGCACTGTTCGAAAGCTTTTTTCGGGCCGGCTTTTCTTCCGCAGCTGCGGTGCGCGTCAATGCAATTGAATCGGGCGCCTCCGCCGCTGAAAATCCTATTTTCCCCCGGGAGTTTCTCCTCGCTTCATTAACCACTTCTATTACTCGGCGAACCTCGATAACGTTCGGGGCGCGCATCCGCACCGGCCAGTTATAACGTCGGGGAGAGAGCGGTTGCCGCGGCGGGATTTTTCGCTGCCAGTTTTAAAAAACAGGAGCGTCACATTAAGAACTTGACGGGGCGTCCGCGCCACGCGGAACGGGCCAATGCGATCGTCAGATTCGATGCTGCTTCCTCTCTTCGGATGTTAATGCGATGTAGCTTTGCGTTAGCTCTCGCGTTGTCGAAGCATTCCTTTCGAGGCTTTTTTCAACGTTTTTTTTGGCACATTTTTTTTTAAAATTTCTAGATAACGTCAGCGGAGATTCTGAGTATATAATTTATAACAGCTGTCGACTGTTTAAGTAGTGCAGGAAGATGTTGACCTATTTTATCTAGTAATCATTACGGAAGGCAAAGTTTGATACGAAATCAATATTGAAAAAAAAAACTGCAAATTCCCGTTAATTGTAAAGTTAGATTATTATTTCAAAAGTAAACTTTCCTAATTCCGATTTATTAAGATTTATTGTTTGATTAAAAAGAAAATAAGCCTTACTGTAGCTATAGGATCAACTTCGGCTCGTCGCTATAGCACACGCAACAAGTTTATAATTGGTTTGCTGAATTTAATGTTGGTAAACAGTCGTGGAGATGGGCGCGCTTTTGGCGTTTTCATACCACAAAAAGGATAAGATTATTTTAGTAAAGAAGTTCGTTTAAACTTGTTATTCACTTGCTTTAGTGATTGCCTGGTTAGCTTATTACCGCATCAATGTTTGATTATTATTTATAATGATTTCCCGGATGCAAGATAAAATGTGCAATAATTTAATCGAATGAAATTCTGCCTTTTATCAATAGTATACTGTTCGTTATTTACGTCATAAGGTTTTGTATTTATTTCGACATATTTTGTTGCCATTGCTATTTTCTGTTTTTTATTTTCGTTTCTCCTTATTGGTGTACTAATTTTACGGGCAAAAAATGAATCGTATGTTTTTATATTTGGTGCACATTTTGCAGACAATGAAAATTAATTAAATGTTCCCGTGGATGACACTTTTAATCAAAATTTCAATTAGAACATTGTATCATTTTCACTTCTATTATTGTATATAGATATATCTTCATTCAAAAAGAATGAATCAAGTGTTTCGCATTAATATTAATGGTACTAATTTTAAATGTAATTAAAAGCCAGATTAAACGAGAAAACATTACGCAAAACGATTTTAAGCAATACGAGAGAAGACAATTAGCAGTTATTTTTAAAATCGGAATCTAATTGAGAAAACGTAATCATTCAAAGGTTGCTAAAATTGTACGTTAAATTAAATTTAATTAGTTTTTAAAAATAATTGGCTGTCCTGCTCTCTTAAGAACTCGAGAAAAAAATTCTGCGGTAATCAAACCATTATTTTTTAATTAAAAATCGTTTTAAGTTTTACTCTGCAATTTGAAGCTTTTCTAGTCTATTTTATAGTTCATAATAGATCGTTATTTTTAATTAAATTTTTATTTTATAATTTTATTTCATTACTAAATACATATTATTAATATTTCTATTAAAATATATTATTGCATTATTTATAGACATAATATATCTTGGAGGGCTTAAAATTTCTTTAGTACTCAGAATTTTTACCTTTTTTTTTAATTAAAATGCGTAAATAAAGATTCTTTGGAATACTAAATCAAGCTGTCAGTTCAAAGTACATAGGAAAAAAGTTTAATATTAATCGTAAGAAGTTTTACCTGCGACTCAATTTAACTGTAACAGCTCGACAAAAATGCTAACGACTAAAGCAGTTTTTAAGTGCCTGAAACAGACTGAAATTAGAAACTGACAATTTCTTTGTGAACTCTAATAGGAGCTTAACTCGGTTCCAATAGAAGTGCTCTTAATGCATAGATGCCTCGAAGCCAATTCAAATAGGCGCTTTAAAGCTTTTGATAGTTTCCCACTGCGCGTTTCCGCTTCCACAGAAGGAGAAAAGAGAGTTTTCATCGCGGAAAAAACGTTCATTTTTTTTTCGTTTTCATCGTCCCCCAGAGAACAAGGGATTCTGCAAGAGGCGGAAACGCTTTCGCTTTTTTCCTTCGGCCGTTTCCTCCCTTATTCGGGTCATCGCGACGTCCGTGATTGGCTTATGCGTGCCGGAGCTTTTAAGTTTCTTTCCTGGAGGGTTCTCTGCCTCGGGCTCTCTTTCAAATAAATCGATATCACCGCCAACAAACACCGGCGGCACTTCTTGCTTTTTCCGGCAGTTTTTTCGAAGGTGCGTTCTCAACGGCGACTCCTATCAGCATTTTTCGTAAAAGAATTTCCTATACTCGCCTGTCATCGGTCAAGCGCGCGAGCCGTCGACAATTTTCTATCTCTTTCCTGTATATGCTATAAAACGAACAAGTTCGCCAAGGGACGCTGTCGAAGGCGGATCGATCGTTAAGCGCAAAAGGCTTCCGACTGGGCCCCTCTGCTGAGTAGCTGGACGTGAAAATCCTGCTGTAATCGTATAAAGCGCGCTGATCTGTGAAGACGCATCTGAAATCGCTTATTTCTCACGTCGCAGCATCGATATGCTAATGGGAAGCACTTTTTCTTTATCGATTCTCAGCTGCGTTCGACGACTTTTTTTATTTAGCCTTTTATGGAAGCTTGTGTCGAATGTTAAGCTTTTATGCTAATGTGATTAGTCAATTATTGCGGATGAAAAGCTGAAAATTGAAAAACTTTTGCCGTACGTGACTGAAAAAGATAAAATAAAAATTTGCATCCCGTTATTATAAATTCACACTTTTAAATTGTGCAAGCTTTTTTGGTCTTTACTTTTAGCTAAGCTTCAACGTAGGAGCTTTTCATCAAACTTCATAAATAAAAAAAATAAATAAATAAATAAATAAATAAATAAATAAATAACTTCATAACAAAATTAGCAACAGATGACTATTAGAGGAGCTCATATTTACTTGAGTTATTACATTTTTTCACGGCGGCGCGAAACGCAGCAAAACCACGTTCAACTAGAAATGCCGTTTAAATTGATCATAATTTATGCATAATTATATATAGACTATATAGACTATGCATAGATTATACTTAGACTATGAATGTCCAATCCTGGGCCTACATTGTCCATGGGTGATTATGATTAGACTAAGCCTGATTTTTTTACACGAGATTTATCAAGTTTGTAATATTAATTTTGTCAAGCTGCAATTGATATTTACTCTATATTATAATAACTATGTAAATTAATAATTATAGAAATATCTTAATAAACAAAAGCGACCGATTCTTTCGCAGTCATCATAATAAAATCCTCTGAAAAAATGCTTATTGACCTTTCAAATCCGTAACCCAATAAACGAATTTTCATTAATCAAGCCTTCTCAAAGATAAGAAAAGGTGCGCTTCCGCCCATCCAGAATTTCAAATCCGTACGCAGCAACGGAAATCGTGCTGCGAAACCTTAGCTATTTAAATCTCCCTTGCAGATCTAGTCATTCATCAAAAACTTAGTGTGTCCACCGCAGTCCCGGTCTAATGTCCCGGTAATCCTTCACCGAGAAAATCCCCCCCCCCCCCCGCTAAAGATTTCTCGGAGAAAAACGGCGCAGGCGATCGCTCTTTCTTCCTTCTCTCGATTTTTTCCGCAACGCTCGGGATCAAGTTGCGCGGGGGGCTATATTAATGACCGGGTGCGCGTGCACTGATTATCCGCAGGCAGCGCGGAGATTCTCTCTTTCTCCCTCTCTCCCGTTCTCGGGAAGGCGCAGTAGCTTTCGTCTTCCTTTCCAGCCGAATCGACTTTAGCCCCGAGGAGGAGTAGGAGGAAATTGATTGCATCCACGCTGGGCTCACTTCCAGGAGAAGAGCGACGTCTCTTCGGGAAGAAAAGGGATGTCGAATTTCTTTTTTTCTCCGAGTCTACGTTTTCTTTTTTACGGGGGTCGGGGTAGAATGACGAGCGGGAGCTGAAGCCTGTCCTGGAGACGGGGAATTTCGTTTCCGAGGTGACGTGAAATGCCGATACGTGATCTAAATTATCAACACTTGATGTATAATCAAGATTATAATTGACTGATTTACAAGTTTAAAGCTCGCGAGTCTCTTTCTTGTTCCTTCAGTGGTGAATTGCCATTATTTTAAATATTAGATATATTTATAAAATTGACGTCATTTAATCAAACTCTAAACTCTTATAAAATTTTGTATAATTCTTATAAATATTGATTGTGACCTTAAACAGGTTAGTATCATTAACTGCTCGCAATGCTTATTGAATTTATGAAGTCCAGCATTGCCTACAAATCATGCTTCATTAAAACATGTGACACAAAAATCTTACAGTAAAAAATAAAACTGTTATATATATGTTTTATAGTACAGTTTTAACAAATTTATTAACCCCTTACAAACTGTTTTTTAATATATATACTGTTTTTTAACATATAATATAGCTTTGTAAATTAATTTAGAGCTCTCAATGTATTTGTACGTAAAGTAATTAAATTACCAACCATAAAATTCTTATGTAAACAAATAACTAGAAGTGTATTTGTGTAATCTAACAATATCTGTACGTAATGAGATCAATTTTAGATGTAAATAGTTGGTTCTATTTACAGTAATTATAATTTTCATTTCTAAACTAAAACACTTTTGTTTTCGTTTAACTAATTAAAGTTTAAAGAAGCTTATTGATGAAAATTTCAAGTCAAATAATTACTTTAAGAACTTTCTTGTAAAGAAATTTCAGTTGAGAAACTCGGCAAAACTGCACTTGAAACGGAAAAACCTAACTACACCGAAGTGAATTCCTTCTAATTACAAAGGTTATTTACAAAGTACTCTGTTTTCTCGCTAAGAATCCTTTCATCTTTCAATATACCAAACATTTGTAACGACAAAAAAAAAACGAAAACGAAAGAGGCTTCTTTAAAAAAACCATCCGGAAATAACCAGCGTGAATAACGAAGCAAACGTTGCCCCCTCCTGCAGCAGTCGCTTGACGTATGCGTGTATTATGCTTGCAGAGCCGTGCGAGAAGACGTTTTGCGCGATGGGCATGACTTGCGTCGTTTCGGAGAGCGGTCAAGCGATGTGCCAGTGCCCGTCGGTCTGCCCGGAGAAGTACTCGCCGGTCTGCGGCCACGACGGCGTCACCTACGCGAATCACTGCCACCTCCAGCGGGCCAGCTGTCAGAAGCGCAGCAACACGCGGGTCAAACACCAGGGCCCCTGCGGTAAGTCACCTCTGATTATCTGTTTATGCGTCTCCCTGTTTATGTGCCCTCTTGACGCCTTGCGGACAGCAGCCGTCCGCTTAGCCCTCGATTATGTCTTTTGCGATTTTGATAGGAGGCGTTTGCGGGCTTGTTAATTACACGGAAAGAAATGTTATATCAACAATTAAAATAACTCCATCAAAAATTGCAATAGTCAATCGTAATTTTGTTACAGACTGACACTGTTAAAAAAATTACAATAGTTTCTTACAAAAGTTATTAGACCTACAGTAAAAATTTTGATAGACCTATAGTAAAAATTTTGATAGTCGTAAATATTGCCATGGATCATAAGAAATTTTGCTATCAACTATAGTAAAAGTTTTCACAACATTAGTACTTTCTGCGTAAGTCAGGGGAGCGAGCG
>UCOL01005101.1:0-12601 GCA_900474335.1 Ormyrus nitidulus
AAGAAACATTTATATGGAAAATTTCGAGAAAGTTACACTTTTTTAGTAGGAAAAATGCCGGCTGTCAGAAGGTTAAACAACTTTTTCAGTAGAACAACGACGATTAACCAGCAAACCACACTTACTTTACACGCCGACTGCGAACCGTCCAGCGGACCGGTGCACACGTTCGTGGGATGCAGCGGGTTCCGTCCCTCCTTCTTCAGGCGCCTGTCGAGCGCCTCTTTGCACTCCTCGTAATTGAGCAGCGGAAGCGTGGCCGCTTGCAGGACTTCGGGGGCCTCGGGCCGCCGCGTTCGGCTGATGCTGCCCCAACCCGTGAGGATCGCCTCGCCGTTGTGGATCTCGTCCGGATACGGCAGGGAAGCCGTGGCTATGTACTCGTTTAACTCGAAGGGCTCCTCCAGCTTCATGAGCGCGATGTCGTATGGACCGACGCGGCTGTAAGAGGTTTTTTTTTTAATATAACGCTATTTACATGAATAATTTTAATGGTTAGAATAGGAGTAGTTTATTAGAAAAGGTTGTAGGTAAATATTTAGGTCCGATCGACGTCACGGGATTATTGCAGTTTAACACAAAGTGAGTTTAATCTATGCTGATTCAAGTCAATCTTCAGTTTAGTTTAAACATTAGGAAGGGACACGTCAGTTATTTTTAGCATCTCGATTAATACATCAAGCATCTCCGATAATGAATCTGTTTTGCAATCTCTCTTTCTCACTCGCTGATTCGATCAAAAAATTCCTGCGAGCAAAACGCGATCGCAGAAATGCGACTCCACCAAAACACTCCACCCATCTTCCAAACCAACAAACTCACCCTCCGTACTCCGGATACACGAAGGTCTCGTCCACGAGCCTCTTCTGCTCGGACTCCTCGGGTACGCCCAGCATGTGCTTGCCGGCGAGGACCATGTACTGGCCGCCGGGCCTCTTCGGCGACAAAGTCTTGCAGTGGCCGGCCGTCATGACCCATCCGGCGGTGATGAGGGTGCCGCCGCAGACGTGGCGCGGCTTGATGCCGCGCTTCTTGTTGAACCAGTGCAGCGACACCTGCCACGGGTGGTTGCCCTTCTCCGCGTCCTCGCCGCCGACGATGCGGATCGGACGCTCCGCGAGCATCGCCAGCTCCGCCTCCGTCTCGGCACCTGGAGCAGAGTGCGATTGTTTAATCTTTGTACGATGTTTTTAAAGATTTTTTTTTTTCAAATTTTTGTGTTGCGACAAATGTGTTCAGTGGTTCGGATTGAAGCGGCGGAGGTATAAGAATTAGAGCGAAAATTCACACCGTGGTTTTTCGATTGTGGTTAGCTGACATAATACAGCTGACCCATTTTCTTATTAGCATGTAAGCCAATTGTCGGATACCAATTTGTTCCCGAAGTGTTGAAAGAACTTTCTAAATGTATTTCGATCGAAAATTGCGGCATTCCAGAACTCTTTCTTATATTAATCGGTTACATTTCCCCGTGATTCTGTTAAAGTGACAAACTGTTTTTTTACAATAAATATCACCTTTGTTTAACTTATATGTTTTATACGTAAAATTAATCTTCATCATTCACTTAATATAGTAATTACTAATTTTTTAAATAATTATTTTTACAACTTTAGTGTAATTAAATCTATCTTTTACTCGAAATTGTCAACAGACATGCGATTTTACATCGACAAAGTTCCTTCTAAAAATAAAAAATAATACTCGAAAAAGATGTAAATAAGATAAATTTACATCTAAATGCAACACCCTTTGCCCCAATGTTTATTCACGTATTCTCAAGACCAAACGATAAAGAAAACAAATCTTGTCACTTAAAATTTCGTCGAACCTTTCCCAAATCCCCCAAGTTCTAAAGAAAAATCACCAGCACTACTCACCCCCATTCTGCACGACATGAAACACACCCACGCACAGCACCAGCAACGGTATCTTCAGCATGTTTGATGCAGAAACTCGAGGAGATCCAACACCGACCCAACAGCGGCTTCGACAGGCCTCACTCTTAACGCAGGAATGATACAGTTTTTCAGCGGCGCTCGGCTTCCCCGGCGAGAAATAAAGACAAGAGTCCCGCGGCCTGACGCGGACGCGGAAAAAAGCCGCGATCTCGGAACAGTTCCCGCTCAGACTCCGCGCTCAGTTACACTCCGCGAGACTCGGTAAGAGTCGCAGGTTAAGCAAGAGCGGCTGTATACTCGGACACAGCGGAAGTAATCCGACGTAAAAGGCTATTGACAGAAACGCCTTTTTCTGCGGTTTTTGCCGCCGAATATCCCCCCCTCGGGGCTTCTCGTGAGCTAATCGCGCTCACCTGTTTCCCTTGTTGCCGGAATCGAGAGCTTGTGAGGCGGGTAATGTTTCGTCAGGTGACTAATGGAGGCAAATGTCATTCGCGACCTTTTTTTTGCTCTCTTGGCGTATTCAATTTAATTCAGGGAATGCGCATTAGTTGCTTTCGTAATTTTTATTTCCCATTGTTTATTTAAGGAATGATAAATAGGGGTTCACGTGCAATGGGCTTAGTATCAAATTCTCGCGACAAACAGTCACTGCGCACAACTATTTGTGTTCGGGACAATAGTTTTTACCGACGACATGTTTTATTCTTTCGCTCGTTGCAGTTTCATCGAGGATTCGGCAAGAATGAAAAATTTTAATTTTTTCAAAGCTGAATTATAATATTATGTTGTAGTAAAATATTTCTTTTAATTGTTTCTTTTTAAAATATAATTACATACATATTGCAAGAAAATTAATGGCGCTTTAATTATCTAGAATTTTATCATTCTCGTTCAGATGAATCAATGGACTGCCAAATGAAAAAGGAAATTCCCACAAAAATCCAACCTTCATACCTAGAAAAAATTTTTAAATACTTTCACGCTCAAAGAACTAATTTAATTTATGTCTCGAACCAAATTAGAGCCCATTACTCAACCACAATTATTCCAAATCAAGTCAACTAAAAAAGAAGACTTCGCTAAACTCGGAAACGCGGCGCCTGTTACACAATACAAGACCGACGAGTGAAAGCACGCATGTATAAAAAACTCACTCTGCAGGGGAAAACGCTGCCGGTCAGCGGTGCGGTGCAGAGGTTGCTGTCCTGGAGGGGCGAGTCTTTGAAGGAGGGGGAAGAGGACATCCCTAAAGGTCTTGAGATGGATTACTGGTAGTTTTGCCGAAATTACAGTGTCATTTCATCGTTTTGACGGAGGCTGTTCAACTTTGGAAGGACGATTGGCTGGGTGGAATTGTTACATTAAAACGAAGTTTCTTAGATATTGACTGAATTCCAAATAAGCTAATCTGCTACAGAGATTAATGAAACTGCATTTAATTATTCATGGAAATATATAGTTCCATATGACTAATGACTTGTGAACGTAAAAATACTTTTCTAAGTTGCGAAGAAATTTAAATTTGTTCACTATAAATTCTAATTATAGCGCATTTATGAGTTATTTATCAATATAAATTAAAAGAAATTACTAATAAACAATCAGCTTACAAACAAATAAATATTTATTGATGCAATTCATTAAAATGATCACAAATAATTCCATAATTCTAAATAACACATTATGTACAACTTAATAGTTAACTTTTCCTAAACTTGTTCTAGTTTTACAACAGCTTAAAACGCCTCAATAGCCAAAAGTGGTTATAGCAGCATTTATCCAATCGATAAACGCCGAAACTCTCACGAAGATGGCAGGTGCTCCAACACCAGCACACGGCACAAGTCCCCATGAAACTATGCCGATAATTTCCCGCTGACCCTTTTCATTCGTCTTGATCAGAGGACCTCCAGAATCTCCCTGTGTAACAAAAGCCAATTATTATTACTCTATAGAGATACAGCAAGTATTAGAAATTAACAAATGCTGCTTATAAACTACTTACATTGCAAGCTGAATATCCTCCAGTCAGAGGTCCAGTGCAAATGTTGGTGTCGTGAACTTCGGCATGCTCGCCCAGTAGCCTCATCGCCCTTCTGCACGTGCCGAGATCGAGGAGAGGCAGGGTCACTTTTTGCAAAGCGTTGGGTAAGACAGGTAGCGCAGTTTTGGAAATGGAACCCCAACCGGATAAAGTGACCAGTCCTTGCGGCATACTGTCAGGCTCTGGGAGGCTGATAGGGGCGACGTAGCTGTTGAACTTCAAAGGAGCCCTCAGTTTTAAAAGCGCGATGTCAAACGGCGAAACGGATCTGTAAATAGCAGGTATGTTATATTTAATTTTTGGGAAAGTTTGCAATTCAAACGTCAATCTAGCTTTCAAACATTGACTTACCCTTCGTAGTCACGATGAATAACGACTCTTTCAACAACGGCAGCTTGCTCCGTAGCTTCTTTAACTTTGATCAAAGTCTTTCCTGCTCTGACGAGGAATACTCCAGATTCCGGCAAATTGGTCACGCAGTGACCGGCAGTCAGAATCCACGATTGGGCGATTATAGTACCGCCGCAGATGTGAGTGAACGAAGAATAAGGCGGGTAGCCCCACTGCAGGGACACTTGGTGAGGAAATTCTCCTTTGGCTGCATTTTTACCACCGACGACACGGTTGATCTTGAAAGGATCGCCGAAAGTCTGTACGTTTGGCATTTTATAATTTATTTCTGAAATAAGGGTGATTAAATTTATATGTAGGTACTGATAAAGCTGTTTTTAATAGGTGACTTAATTATGTACTTACGGATTTGGGCAAAGCTGAAAGCCCAAAGGCAAGCAAAGATGATGAAACTTGAAGCCATTATGTGTACTGATGTCAATTGAGTTGAAAACTTTCTTTTTATAGTCTGGAAGAAGTCTTAGAAGTTATCAAAAATTAAGTCTGCGAAAAAAGAATAACATAATGAAAACGTTTTTCCCAGCTCGTGATAAAAAATCATTTACCTGAACAATTTAATCATTTTTCTCTATAATTATAATGAGAAAGCAGCAAATTATCTTAAACTGCAGGAATGTTGATTAAATAAAAATTTAAAGTTGCATCTGCATGCATTTTCGTTCTTTGCATTTGAGATGAAGAATAATGCGTGAATCACTTATTTTTCCAGATAAAAACGTAAATACTAAATAAAAAATTTGCGATTAATTTGTAACTAGAATAAATATTTTAGCTTGTTTATTAATTGCATTATTATTCTGTTGCAATTGTCAAATACTTTAGATATCATTTTCAACTTTGCAGCTTTATCCATAAACAGTGTTTATCGTTCTCACAATTCATTAGAAGAATATTTTAGTTTTTGTTCGAAACGCTTCCCGTAAAGAGTCGTATAATCCCATAAACTTCATGACCTATACTTTCATCTAAGGTTTTATGTGAACATTTTATATAGAGTGAAAGAGATGCTCCACTTAAGGACGCGATGGCGCCTTTGTAGGTCTGCGGGTCAACGATAAGCAGTTTCACCTTTTGCAAAATATGCTCTCATTGATACGACTGGATCCCCAGTCACGTAGATCCATATATAAAATCATCGGGCAACTTTCTCGCGAAAAAAAATGACGCGTCTTGCGCGTTCATTGAATAACTTTATCTTTCGCAGATTCGAGGACGCCGTTTTGGGAAGCGCAAATGCGATAATGAATTTTCTTACAAAAGTGCATTTTGACGGGTAAATATGTTGCGATATGAAAACATTTTTGTTCGAAATATTTGATCAGAATTTGGCCGATATTAGAAGATAATCTGAAGTTTTAAATTAAGTTATATAAAAAATTGTCTATACAAAAGAGCGCTATTCAAAGATGTAAAAATCATTTTATCTAAATAACTCCTTCGCACATTATTAAAGAATTTAATCTGATATTTATTATTTATCATATATTCCAAGTATTTTTCTAACGTTATCTAATAAATGTATGA
The DNA here is from genome assembly GCA_900474335.1 of Ormyrus nitidulus. Classification (NCBI taxonomy): domain Eukaryota; kingdom Metazoa; phylum Arthropoda; class Insecta; order Hymenoptera; family Ormyridae; genus Ormyrus; species Ormyrus nitidulus. Next base: position 5,884 of record UCOL01005101.1, read on the forward strand.
TGATAAAGATTTTTATCGAACTTTTTATTTGTTATATTACTATTTTTCTTTTACTTAAACTGTAGTATATTAGAATAAAATAAAAATTATACCTTTTCATTTAACGTAAAAATCATTTAATACATAATTAATCACAATATGTACATTAATTTACAAATAAATTTACAGAATTTTACATCTCTCTACATAAGTAAAGCGTCTTATCCGTAAAATTTTATTGCAAGTCCATGGTACTGACGATCCAGCCGTAGAAATCAGAAACCTTGGTGTAAATCGTAGGTGCTCCTACAGCTCCGCAAGGAACGAATCCCCACGATACAACTCCCACCAGCTGCTTCTCCCCGTTTTGGTTGTAAGAGATTAAAGGACCGCCAGCGTCACCCTAGAAATTTCAATATGTTGTTTAACTTTGTGCAAGCATCGTATATGTGAGCAAAAGTTTACTTTTTAGCATCTCGTAAAACATTATTTGATCTTTTATGAAATGTTCGTAGTATTAAGAGCTTTTTGGCTTTTTTTTATTAAATAAATAAGTAAACTAATTATTGTACCTTGCAAGCACCAAGTCCACCAGACAGAGGTCCAGTGCAAATGTTAGTTTCGTGAAGCGTCGATGGTTGTCCATGGTTGAGCTTATCTATGGAAGCATTGCAGAGTCTGCGATCGATGATCGGGAGAGTAACGGTCTGGAGTTTGTCCGGATAGACTTGCCATTCAGAATTGGAGATCGATCCCCACCCCGAGAGGACGACGTTGCTGGGAGGTTCAACGCCAGGCCTCGGCATCTTGATTGTTTGAACTCTGTAGTTCAGTTTTAGTGGCGCTACCAGCTTCAGAAGGGCGATGTCAAATGGAGAGTTATTTCTGAATTAAATGGATAAGAAACGATGAATATTAGTGGTGTAGATTATTGTTTTGTAATTAACGTTGTTATAGTTTTAATTCTGAGCCTTTAAGTCCTCAGTATCATTAATTTATTGCAACGAAACAAATATTCATAACGCTGCGAAAATAAATGAAAAGTTGGCTGAATAAAAAGTATTAAAGCTTCGACTTACCCAAGGTATTGCTGGTGAACGAAAGCCTTAGCGACTTCAAGGGTTTGTTCAGTTGATTCAATCGTGGAAAGATCGTGCTTTCCAGCCTTGACAACGAATACTCCAGAATGGGGAACTTGGTGAACACAGTTTCCAGAAGTCAAAATCCATTGCTTATGGATGATCGTTCCACCGCAGAAGTGCTGGATAGCGCCTGGATATGAGCCCCACTGCAACGAAACTTGGTGGGGGAACTCTCCTGGGTAGGCATCGTCACCACCGACGACACGGCCTCCTCCCAATGGTATGACTCCCAGACCGAATTTGGAAATTAGAGGTGGTGTCCTTACGGGGGCATCGGGCAGGTCTGAAAAATTTCGGAAATTACTCGTGATATTTTATAAGAAAATATAGGTTTTGAAACACAATTTTCTATTGCCAAAAAAAATTTAACAAGTAAATTATATTTTTTATACAATTTCGAATTATAAATATAATTTACTTCGCCTCGAAAGTAAAAACAGTAATAGAAAATAATTATACTGTATTATGCTATACTTACCAGCATTGACCAACGCCAATGACAATAGGCAAGTAAGAGCCACGAACTTGAAAGCCATCTTCACTAATGACTTTGTTCCGTTCAGTATTGAGTATTTATACCTACTTTAGTTTATTATGCAGAACAAATTTCTGATAAACGGATTAAATTGTGTACACTGGGAAAAATCGAATTAATCTATTATCAATATGACCTCATCAGCTAAAGGTATATTACTGATAATCTGTATTAAAGCTTCATTTTCGAGTATTATTTTACCTGTAACTGAAATTCGAGATTTATATCTGCACCGTCACACACAAAAAACCGGCCTGCTTTACTAGCCTTAGTCATTATTTTTAGAAATCTTATCAATATCAATTGTCTTAATATGATGTAGAATTAGTCATTTATACAGTCATAATAAATGGTTAATTCAAATAAATAAATTATATCTTCCATTTTCAAGACATAAATATGATTTACTTCGCGTCCAGTAAAACTAAAAAAGTAATAGCACTATTATGTTATACTTATCGACAATGGTGACATGTTTTCTACTAAAATTGGGGAAATCCTAATGAATCTTTATTGAGATGACTTCATAAACTAAAAATAATCGTGGTACATTACTGATAACCTGCGTGAAAAGCTTCTGTAACGACTTTTTTAGTATCATTTTACGTAATTGACATTGAAGATTTATATTTGCACAATCACACAAACAAAACGGACAGTATTTTACTAACCTTGTTAATTATTTTTGGAACACGCCATAAATCTTATCAATATCAATTTTTTTTCGGTATGAAATTAATCGTTTATTAAAGTAATGATAATTTATTAATTAAAATTTGTTTTACAATTTAGAACAATGTTAACCATTATACGCAGAACAAGCAAACGTATTATAAGCAAAGCAAAATCCTTCTGAATTGCAGAGTATCTGCGACAGAGACAATCCTACTTAATAATATTACATTATCAGTGTAGATAAGGCACTTAAACAGATCGATATATAGGGTATCTGAACACCTGAAAAGACAAAAAATACGAAACTTTTAATTCAAGATAACTTATATTACTTATTTAAAATATTGCATCTTTTAAAAATCTTACAGAACGGAAAAATTGTATATTTAAATTTTTGTAAAGAAGCTGTAAACCTAAATATTGATAAAACCAATTGTACTGTTACGTTTGAACAACATAATTGCAGTTGTATATTTTAGTTGCGTTTCGATGCAATATATTGCAATGATCTTAAGTATCAGGACAATTTGTGGTTGGATAACAAAGATGATAACAAACATGATGTCATGAATTAAAAGCAAATTAATTTTATATTACATAAGTGTAAATTCTAAAATCTTTCTCGTGATGTGAAATACTGAAAAATGTAATGATGTAGATGCAACTTTGTAAAATTTAATTCTATAAATGTATAGTTACTATTTCTAATGTATTGTTCTTTTTTTTAAATTGTGTGATAAGATCTTCTACTACTGGATATCATTGATAGACTAACCCACAACCCTAGACTTCCTCAGCTTATTATCAAATCTTCGGTCAACTCTTTTACCGAAAAAGCGAATCTAAGTCTAATTTTTATTATTTGACAATGAATAACATTCAAACAACGTTTCCTTATTTAGTTTAGATTTAAAAAGCTGTTTCATGAAACGAAAATATTCGATAAGGACTTGAGAAGTTTGTTTACAAATGTACGTTTCAATTCGTAAATATATATTTTTATTGAATTTCATTTAACATATAATTAATTATTATAATTATTCATAATACATACATTAATTTAGAAATAAGTTTACAGAATCTTACATCTCTCTATATAAATAAAGCGCCATTTTATGATAAGTCCATGGTACTGACGATCCATCCGTAGAAATCATAAACCTTGACGTAAACTGAAGGAGCTCCTGCAGTGCCACAAGGAACGAATCCCCATGTTGCAACTCCTACAACTTCCTTGGTGCCACTGTTGGATTCTTTAATTAGAGGACCACCAGAATCACCCTAAACATTTGCAAATATTATGTTTTAAAACGTATTATACGTAACTGTAATACTAAAATTATTCGAGATATCATTACGATTTTCAATCAATTGTTGCCAGCGTCCGTTTTAATTTTCTTTACTAAATCTTTTAATATCAAGAGTTTCAAGTTCGATTACTGCCATTACTAAAATCATTGATAAAATTAAATTACTCACTTTGTAAGCACCGCGTTTACCAGAGAGAGGTCTAGTGCAAATGTTAGTCTCGTGAAGCTTCGAGGGTGGGTCTCCATTATCGATAATATCTATGGAAGCATTGCAGAGCCTGCGATCGATGATGGGGAGAGAAACGGTCTGGAGGTAGGTGGGATAGTCTGGCTAATTCGATGTGGAGATCGATCCTCATCCTGAGAGGGTTGCATAGGCTGTAGGTTCAGAACCAGGCCTCGGCAACTTGATGGTTGCTACTCTGTCGTTCAGACGAAGTGGTCCCACCAACTTCAGAAGGACGATGTTAAACGGAGCAACGTTTCTGAATCGGAAAAAATTAGATGTAAGATGGATTGATTAATGATTTATCGGTGGCATATTTCTGGACCAGTGATAGAAATAATTATTGCGTTATATCTTATTAGCGTTGATATCGGTTTCCTTTATTTGAGTCATCGATACGTATGATCTTAGGGAAAATATACAAAAATATTTAGAAAAAAAAAGTGATCCTTTTGCATGTTAGAAGTAAATTAATTTTTACGTAATTTTTCAAAATCAAATCTTATTATTTATTATAAAATCTTATAGAAAGATAAATGCGAATCACCCAAATAAATGAAAAATTTCCACCTAAAAGCGTTACCCATTAAATGATTTTTTTCTTTAATATCGAACAAGAGTCAGAAGCAGAGTCTCATAAATTTACATTTGTATTCAAAATAATAAACCTTTGACTTACCCATTATATTCTGGGTACCGCGGATGAATGAACGTCTTATCAACTTCGACGGTTTGTTCAGATGATTCAGTCACGTAAAGCCGGTGCTTTCCAGCCTTGACAACGAATACTCCATGCTTCTTATAATAAATCATATACAATACAATACATACTTATGAGTTAATTGGTCGTAATCTTTATCTTTCATTTTAATGACTTCTGTCATCTTTTCCAAACTTATGTTCAGCTTGTAAAATTGGTTCTAAAAACGGTGAATACGAGTCTGTGATAAGCTACAGCAAATAATTCTTCATCTGAATTTACCATTGGTTCATTATATTCCACTGTTTTCTGCTTATAAATTTTTTCCTAATTCTTAATTTTTATAGAGGTAAAATGGCAAGCTCGCCTTCGACTCGGGTGTCAATTTACAGGAGCTATGAGTTTGTCAATTCTTTACCTCCCTTGGTGCATAATATACTGCTTTATCTATTATAGATATATATGTAAGTTATTAGAATATATTTTATACACCTTGTAGGACTGTCGGTAAGTTATTCTTGGTTGCTGATGGCTTCGGTGTCGGTAAACTAGGCTTTACTGGGTAGACGGTTGAGTCTATAAATTTCTTTATCTTGTTTTTTCGCATCTGCGGTCATGTTAGATGAAATGTGATTGATATTGAACTTTGTTTTAAACTTGAAATTATTAAAAACGCAATTTATATACTCCTCCTACGACATCTTGGTGTTTTAATAAGATAAAATATTTAAATGTCACGAAAATCGTTTTTAATTTTAATAACTGTAGTTTTATTTGGATGTGATTTTATTAAATAAATTTATTTATATACAAGGTGAATGTGTTTAATGTATAAAAAACTTATTATTAATTTTATCAAATATCTTTCTACAAAAGTGCGGTATCAAAAGTGATGAGATCTTTGTTATTAAAGTACACGTCTAAAAGAGAGTGTTTTTAATTTGAGTGTTGTTAGCAATGGTAGATTGGATCCAGTGGACGAAGTCAGCAACCTTCACAAAGACTGTTGGAGAACCTTGAGCACCGCAAGGTACGAATCCCCAAGAAACAACGCCGATTAATTCCTTGACTCCTCCTCGTTGCTTGTTGCTGGAGATCAGAGGACCACCAGAGTCTCCCTGAAATAGTAATTATAAATGTTGAATGCAAGATTGATTCGTTGATTTATAAATTGAAAATGAAATTTAAGAAAAATTATTCATTCAGATACAAAAGAAACGTTATAAATTTCTATTTACAAAAGACATTCTTACCTTGCAACCTCCGCGTCCGCTGGTCAAAGGTCCGGTGCAGATATTGGTATGATGAAGGGGCGAGAAACCATTGTTCATGGCTTCGACGGAAGCATTACAGACCTTACGGTCGATGACCTGGACGGTGACGTGCTGGAAAACCTCAGGGTACTCAGGGGTGATGGTGGTGGAGATCCATCCCCAACCGGAAACGGTCACGTCTCCGACGGGTTCAACTCCAAACTCGGGTAGGGCTATTGGCTGGACGTATTTGTTGAATTTCAGGGGAGTCTTCAACTTCAGAAGAGCGATGTCGTACGGTCCAGTGTTTCTAAAAGGAAACATTGAATTAAAGTAATTAAAGATATGTGAAAAAGTTGAAGCATATAGTAATAATGTACGGGTTTTATAAAACACTTACCCACGGTATCTCTCGTGAACGAAAGACTTCTCAACCGCAGCGACCTGCTCGTTCTGCTCTTTGAAATTAATATTGTGTTTACCAGCCTTGACAAGGAATAACATTCCGTACTCTAAAGCCATGACGCAGTGTCCAGCAGTCAAGATCCACTCTTCATTTATGATGCTGCCGCCGCAGAAGTGCGTGACCTTGTTGTAGATTTTGGTCTGCAGAGAGACCTGGTGAGGGAACTCGCCAACTTCGGCGTCATCTCCACCGACGATGCGGCTTTGGCGGGCGATCCTCGAGAGAGGGTCTGGATGGAAAGGTTTGATTTACTATTTTTTTACGAAATGTATCATTTTTTCAAGTTTACACTGAGAGAAAAGTGTAGTAAGAATCACCATACTGCCTAGTAAGGCCACCACAGACTGTCAAAAAAAAAAAAAAAAAAAATGACCATACTTTGTAGGAAAATTTACCAAAGAGTATAGTAAAATTTCTTACAAAGTATAGTAA
>UCOL01005102.1:0-12604 GCA_900474335.1 Ormyrus nitidulus
TTATTACACAGTATAATAATGAGCTACTTAGGTCACGGATAAGCGTGACTTAAGTGCGGGTTTAGGTCACACAGTGCTATAAAAATAATATGTTTTAAACCTAAATCTTTGCAAAGTGATTTTTCTAATTTTTCAACTTCTGTTCTCATTGGTCTATTCTGTTCTTATTGGTATTTTTATCTAAATAGGCCCTGAAAACATTAAATCTTTTTTATATAAAGTGCAGAAGAGTAAAAATTTGGTTAAGTAAGTTATATTATTTAATATTAGTTTAAATTATGCTTGATTATGTTGACTCTAAATGAAATAATTCAATTTCTCGAATCTATGTTATTACAAATATTATCAAGAATGTTGAAATTTATAATACTGACCTTGAAGATTTTTTTTAGGGTAAAATCCAAGGTCATCATCAAAGTCCTTGCTGAAAATTATTCACGACCTGACCTTGATCATTTTGTAAAACAAACCTACCGAAATTTCTAAGGGTTCACAAAGAAGCATTCTTTTGACCTCTCTTTAGCCTCGAGAGGTTACATTGACCTTGAATATCAATATATTTTTCAAAGTAAAATTTTCCGCTTTATCGATTGCCATGATCAAAAATGGGGGTTCCCATTTAAAAAAATTGAGGTGACCTCTAAATGACCTTGAAAGTTAAGGTCAAGGTCAAATCTGAGTTCAATGGTGACTGAACTCCTAGTTGAAAATTATATAAGATCTCATGTTGACTTTTTTCTTTTTACCAATAATTTCGTGAAATTTCTAGGGATTTCCATACTTTTGGGACATATTGTATAATTTAATGCTCACCGCATGCCGCTTGCGCGGCATTAACTAGATATTATAAGTCTAGCTAATTTCAAGGTATGCGGGGAAAGCAATTCTCAACTATATTACTATATATATAGTTTGTGTGTGGCAAACTTCATGGTCCTAAAACTTCGGATTAGAGAAAAGAAGAAGAAGAATAAAACGTGATTTTGAATATTTTCGAATTACGCTTTCATTTATTACGACTTGAATAGCTTTTTTATCGATATTTTTATTGGAAATCATAGTTTAGTCATAAATATGCTGATATGTAAACAAATAACCTAGTGACAATATTGATAAGCATTATTTCTTTATAATGAAAGATTCGAAACCGCAAATTAGAAGTAAATAGTGGTGCGGGTGCCGCGTCGTCTGCTTCTCAAACTCGCCTTCGCGGCACTACCGTGCCTCTTGATATCTGTTCGTATGTTCGTATGAACGTTGTTGGTGTAGATGACCATTTTCCAACTTTTGGCCTATCATATCTTAAAAACTATTGATGGTTGAACTTTGCTGTAATGGATACTTTTATTCAGCAGGCCAAAGGACTACAACACACTGCAATTTCAGCTAATTCGACGGGGCTCCAGAATTCTCCCATAAGATTAGTGCCTGGTTATTTGATCGTCAAACGACTTCTAAGGATAGGTTCAAGATCAAGTCCACTTTCGGATACTCCAGTCGAATCTACAAAACTTTGGTCTCAAATATTTTTCAACTGGTCCTCGAAATAACCGTTATTCGTATTTCGACCCTTAATTGACCCTTGGGTATTATAAATACACATCTGAACGTAAAATTTTGTGCTCTTTCTGATTTCGGAGCCAAGAATATGAATTTCGATTTGACATTTCAAAGTTGACCGTGATATTAGCCCTGAGAATGGATCAAAGGTCAAAAAGTCAAGGACAACCGTATTTCCCGGTCAAAACCACAACCACAAAACTTTTTGCCTAATGCAGTTTTCACGAGACTGCATATTTTCACCAATCACGGGGGATACTATACTTTTTAAAGACCTTGTATATGTCCGTAATAAAATTAGAAATAATTTTCAAATATATATCAAACTCTATTTTTTTCAGTACGATGACGAGGAACTTAGTGCAGAAAAAGCTTCGAAATCTTATGCTTTTAATGTAGTATTTGAACATACTGCTACTCAAGAAGATGTATTTCAATTTTCCGGCGTTAAAAAGCTTATTGAAATGGCAGTGTATGGTTTTACAAGTACTGTTTTTTGTTACGGACAAACTGGTACTGGAAAAACTCATACTCTTACTGGACCACCAGCATTAGTAAGTTTTACCTTTAATTATTGAATTGTTTGACAAACACACTTTTATTATGAAAATTTATTTAAAAAATTATGAAAGCCGCGTAACAAGAAAGTTGTAGCCGTCAGGAAGAAAAGGAAAAAATGAATAATAAATATTAGAAGATAGAAACAGTATAGTAGTCAACTGGAATCTATCTCCTAATGATAATCAATGACTAAGCTAAATTTAGCTTAGCTGAACTCGTGCAAACAATGCGTTGGGGTTAGCAGACTTTGTCATCCTATTAAAAAATTCCTATAAAATATATTTTATAAGATTTAATATGTGCATTTGCACCTGTATCCACTTTGGATTTTATTGCATTTTATAAGATTCACTTTTGGAGTGGTTAGGAAGGTGGACACGCAACGAGCGATTGCTGGAAATAAGCAATTTTATTGCCGACGTTTCGGAAGTATTTTTGGACTTCCTTCATCTGGGCATATAATGTAGTAGTTGGCATTATAGCAGTCCAAACCCGAGTTGTATTCAAAATCGGACACGGATTTTATTAAAATCGAAACGCCGCTTTGTTTTCTTTTTTCTTTTTTTTTTGTTTTTTCGTCATATCTTCGTCAATTTTTAACGTAACACAAAGTTTTTTTAAATTATAGGCTTTTTAAGCCATATAAAATGGTTTTATTAAAAAAATGATTGGAGTCAAATTCGAATTTAGGCAGCTATTTAAAAATTTGAAATTGGTGCCTTTTTTGTTCATACCTGCAACTTCGAAAAAATTCGGGAATCATTTTTGTATTAAAATTGTTATGACCCGGCTGGATCGATGAGTAAGAAAGCGATCCAGATAGGCGACTCGCCTATTTCCTTTTAACCTGATTTTTAAATGGTGGTTCGTTCGTCCAATTAAGCCCTAAAGCGCAAGGAACAGGTTGATTGAAACAAATTTAAGTCAAATTTAAATTATACTTTTAATTTATTAAAGTAAAAGCTTACTCCGAATTTGCACAGAGTAGCTTAAAAGTCTTTGCACAATATGAATTTTAGTAAATGTTGAAGGCACTAGAGCTTTAGGGAGTATTCTCTTCTTGAGTCTAATTCTTGAACCGAGGATGGCTCGTACTGAAGCTCCGGGTTGTGTGCGCGCCTTTATACACGGTGTCCCATTTTAAATTACGCATCTGAATATCTCGTCAGGGAAGCCACCAATCCGAAAATAATCTTTACAAAAGTTGTTGGATTCCGAGTTGGACGTCGAATGGTGACCTTTAATTTGATCTTGAACTTAACCTTCAAGGTCATTTGCAGATCAAATCTATTTTTTTCAATAGGAACACCTAATTTTGACTCCGGCATCGGAAAGAGCGCAAAATTTTACGTTCGGATTAGTACTCAACGTTTTTCTTTTAAATGACCTTCAGAGGTTATTTCAAGGACAATTTGTTTTAAATTACGCACACTAATATCTCGTCAGAGATGCCACCAATCCGAAAATAACCTTTACAAAAGTTGTTGGATTCCGAGGGGGACATCGAATAGTGACCTTTAATTTGACTTTGAAATTGACCTTCAAGGTTACTTGAAGGACAAATTTACTTTTTTCAATAGAAAGTTTAAAATTAAATTTAAGATTGAAATGATCTTTACAGATCATTTGAAGTTGGAATCAACTCCAGCATGACATGAAAAACAAAATTACTTTTAAAATTGTTTTTAAGATATTTCAGAAAGTAATTATTCGTATAAAATGAAATTGTTCACAGCAGAGTTTGCGCTTCGTTATCGGTATAATACTGTATGTAAATTACATTACCTTCACATCTCATATTGATTAAATTTCGATAATGATTTGAGTTACATATACGTTTAAAGATTGTAAGAATGCATTCATTATTGTGAGTTTGATACACATATTAATTTTTTTGAATTTGTTTTTAATATTTTATATTTAATTTTTAATAATAAACAAATTTATGTTAACTATCCTTAAAAATCGTCTAGAATATTATTAACAATATTCTTTTTAGTAGTACGGAATTAGTTAGAGAGAATTGTTATGTAAACTTTATTACCATGCGTTTTTTAAGACAATTCCGTTTTTCAAAATGTTTTTAATACACAAATTAGCGTAATTGTAAAGAACGTTCCAGAGCCTATTTTTATTACAAAATTGTGGTTCTTTGTGTTGTATGATTGCGTTAAAATTGTTCTTTTTGTCCATGCTTGGTTTTATCTGCGTGTATTTCATGACAAATTGTTGTAAAGCGATATCCAACATTGCTTATATTGACTACACTTTTTTACTTAATAAATAGAGCTTTCTTTTTTTTTTGCTAAAAATTTCAGACTACACTCGAAATGAGATTGTTGACATTCTCATGATCCTTGGCGAGTGTCATGCCAATTATCGAGCAGCAGCACGATTGTATCGTGAGCGCTTCCCGGATAGAGTTCATTATCCGAACGACAGAGCAATTGCATTTATTCAAAGGCGCGATAGACAGCGACCTGTTGTAAGGAGGCGTCGTCGGATTATGGTAATTGAACGCGACGATCCACGAGTTTTGGCCGTGTTGGCTATGGTTGCATTAAACTTGCATATTTCGCTTCGACAAATTGAGGCTCAACTAGGTATCCCTAGATCAACGGCTCAAAGAATTCTACAGCTCCATAAGTTACACCCTTTCCATATTACCTTAACTCAACAATTAACTGCTGGTACCTTTCAGCGAAGACTCCAATTTTGTAATTGAGCTCAAACAATGTTACGTCATGACCCACAGTTCTTTCGATACGTTATCTCGGATGAAGCTACATTTCACAATACAGGGCAGCTGAACCGACGTAATTGTCATTATTGGTCTGTAGAAAATCCACACTGGACTCGTATGATAGACCATCAAAATCGTTGGAGTCTAATTGTATGGTTTGGAATTGTGAATGGATTTTTGATTAGGCCTTATTTTTTTGTTGGAAATGTCAACTCAGCTAGATATTTACATGAATTGACAAATGAACTGCCAGTTTTGTTAGATGAAGTTGATCTGCAAACGAGGCAACGAATGTGGTTGCAACAAGATGGTGCAGGAGCTCACAGAAGTAATATTGTTATAGATTTTCTGAACCGTCAATTCCCGCAAAGGTGGATAGGAATTGGCAGTCGGGTTGTCGAATGGTGTCCTAGATCCCCAGATCTGACAAGCCCTGACTTTTTTCAATGGGTTTATCTTGAAAATATGGCATATTCTGATCCACCTATAACTAGAGAAAATATGATGCAGCGAATAACGAACATCTGTAGGAATATACCCAGGGATATCCTTTTAGCAACAGTCAGTAGCTTCGAACGAAGACTCCAACTTTGTATTGACAATAATGGTGGAATATTTGAAAATTTAATAAGGTAAACCTTTATAAAACCTGAAAAAATCTAAAAATCTTGCCTTAGCTGGCTGGTTCCTCTATGGTTTCGCCTTGATTGGCCGGGTAATGATTTTTGCCTTAGCTGGCTGGTTTCTCTGTGGTTTCGTCTTGATTGGCCGGGCAATAATTCTTGCCTTAGCTGGCTGGTTTCTCCGTGGTCACGCCTTGATTGGCCGGGCAATGATTCTTGCCTTAGCTGGCTGGTTTCTCTGTGGTCTCGCCTTCTCACCATAATTTTTTGGATGTATCACGGTCTTGCCTTCATCGGCTGGATCAAAATGGGGTTCCAAACTTCAACCTGCAACGTCCTCGCCGTGAACCTTGGACATCGATGTATGTATAATTTCGATGACTGATCGCAGACTCTGTTGTGAACAGTTTTATTTTATAACAATAATTACTTACTAAAATATCTTAAAAATAAAGCACGAGCAATTTTAGTTTACATACTAGAGTTGGTTCCAATTTAAACTGATATTTAAAGATCAATTCAATGGTAAAATTAATTTTCACTATTCGATGTCCCCCTCGGAATCCAACAACTTTTGTGAAGATTATTTTCGGTGTGGCTTCCCTGACGAAAATAACACTATTAGAAGTTAATCACTAAAAACTAAAAGTGTTAGGTTGAGCTTTGCTAATCAATCAAGTTCTGACTTTCTTCAAGAAGAAAAAAAATCGAACTATTAAACAACGGTGCCACAGCATTAGATTGACTAAAGAATAAAATCAGCAGTTTTTTCTCGTTTTTTTTCTAATATTTTTCTGCACGCGTGTCGTTATTAAATTAAAAATTGTATTCAAAATTAAAGAATATAAAGGCGAAATAAATAAGAATAAAGAATTAAAACAGATATTTCAGTTAATTAATTATATATGATTTATTACATAAGGTGTCAGTATTACATGGGATAACTAGATTATTCCGTATATATGTACGTTTTATGTAGAAGAGGCTAATTGTAATAGGATCGTAGTAAGCGAAGCTTTCTCAATATTAACGAACAAGTTAGTCAGAAGGAAAGAGAACACAAGGTACTTGTATTGAGGCGAGTAAAACAAGACAACCAATTTAATTTCTTATTTTCGAATTTATCTAGCAAAGCCGAGATCAGTAGCATCCACAAGATTTTATTGTGCCTTTAATTTTTTTTAATGTGTCATTTTTTTAAAAATTCCATTATTCTCGAATCCTCCAAGTAAACTCGAAAATTTGAGTAATATTAAACCTTATTCGCCAGATGAAAAAAGCTCTTTTCAAGCTCATTCCAGCGAAAGCCTTAACTGAAAACTCCGGTGCACGGTGCGCAAAAAAAGGAGTGAAAGAGTTCATTGGCCCGGACATGAAAACTTAAATTCGCGATCACCGAGATACGAGCTGCGGAAAAAGTTGTCCGCGAATTTCGAGCTTTATGAAGATTTCAACACCTCGCGTCGCGCGCAAAGTGAAGGGAATGAAACTCCCAAGCTAGCCGGCCAGGAGATAAAGAGTACTGGTGAACGTCGGGGGAAAAGTTATGAAAGCCCAAGGAAGAAGTGAGAATTCTTACGTACACCCTTGTTACGACACGTCGAATTAGCACGTTACGGATATTTTCGTGGGTTTAAGATTTCTTCTTTTTGTACTTAAAACAAACTTCCATTCATTTACGTACGCACTTTTCACATGAATTTAAAACTTTATCTACTGGTTTTATCAAGAATTTTCTCTTAAATAAAATTTTCACATTTATAAGTTTACTTTTGCGTGTTAGTAGTGTAAGTTTGCGTGTTTATAGTTTACTTTTTTATTTTAAAATTTATATCAACAGAATTAACTTATAAATAAATAAAATATCAATGTTTAATGAGTCTAACTTTTATTATTTAAATGGGTTGACAGTTCGAGACGACCGTGAGGGCACATTGTACTTCCATAGGAGTGGTCCTTTCAAATATCTACATTCGTGAGGGACGAATAGTAGTCGTAGAGTGTCACGACGAGTTCCTAACGGGGGTGTCCATGGTGTTTCAGGGTCACGGAGGACCCCGCGCTGCTAAGTGCGGGACTAACGGTCCATGTGGACCTAAACAGAAATTGTATCGTACCAGCTCCCAAGCCGAACAGAATGTTGAGTTTCTTAACACACTTGTATCTTCTCGAATTAATAAAATTTGTCATTTTTTACGTATAAATAGATTTATTTTTATCTTTTTTTAATTCGTTTCTCTTTCCTCTTCAAAAGTCAGTCTACTCAGTCGTATCGAAAGAGCGAAATGGGCAACACCGTAATAGACGGTCGTTTAACTTTTAAATTATCGACGGAGTGATTGTGTTTTTTAAAAATGAGCAATAAGAGATAAGAAATAGGAACCTTACAATCATAAAAAAAATCAATTTGTAATTATTATATATTTGTGTTTGAAATCAATTTATTCGAATTTACAAAAAGGCGCCAAATATTGATTAAAGTACTAATGCGGTTCAACGAGTTACATATCAATGTTTAATTTATATAAATCTTGCAGCTGGAATTAACTTAACTGGATAGATTCAGGGCAGAACTTTGTATTTTACTACAGAAATAATACACTCGGGTTACCGCCGACAACTAATCGATAAGCGAAATCAACATTATTTTGTTAAATTAAAAGATGGTACGATATGTTGTTTTATAATATTTATTATTGAAAATTCTTATTGAAAATATTTATTTATTTATTGCCAGAGTAACAGTACATTACATTACAAAACAGTTACGCATTACAAAGTAATCCGGTAGAGGAAAATAAATTTTCTATTCATCGGTATATAATACAATTTTTATTTTTATTTTTCGTATTATATTTTTCAATTTTTATACGACCATCATGCCTGCTAGACACGTAAGACGTACTCCAGAAGAACAAGAAATCTATCTACAAAATAAGCGAATTCGAGATAGAGAAAATACACGACGCAGACGTCAAGCAGCAAGAGGTGTAACGTGGCGACGGCATGGAGCAATCGAGCCAGATTATTTAGCACCAATGAATGTATTATGCTCGCATTGTAAAGCTAAACATTTTAAAGATGAAATTTTATGAATAGATGTGCTATATTATCAGCAAGAAATGTTGATATAGACGATATTAATAAGCAAATTAACTTATTGGATATTGACTGTGAACGTATATACACTGCAATTGATACGGTTGTTAATTTGTTAAAGAGTTTATTTTTTCGCTAATAATAGTGAATAATAATTTATTTTGGTTGGCATATGATTTATTATAAATTTATTATAGATTAATTTTTCATGTAAAAGTCAATTAACAATTCATTTAACAATGTTTAAGTGATGTAGTAGAGAAAGGAATAAATTATCTTTGACTAATGCAACATACTCAAAATTATTATTGGTTTTCTAATTTTGTATTATAAAAAAATTAAAAAATTGAAATTTGCATTTTGTATCTTTATTATTAAGAATAAAATATTGTAAATATTTATAAGAATCATCATCAGAATAAAGTATTATATACATAAAATCTTTTGTACATAGATGATTAGTTAACAGTTTGCAATTCTTTGGATCATCACGTTTAATGATAAATCGGCATAACGTAAGTAAATCAGCAGCAGTGTAATTAATTGCTGCTCTAGCAAACTGAAATTAAATAAAAATCTTTAATTGTTATAAATTCATTTATTATTTATTTATTTATTTATTTTGGAAACGGAGAAAACCCAGAAATCTTCTTTCAAATTTCTCAATATCGCGTTTCAACGCAGTAAGAAATGCTCACGCGAATTATTAAGCACGGTACGTGAACCTTTCAACTTACTTTTAATAATGAAATTGAAGATGTAAAGTCTGCGAGTGCAATGTTCTTGCAAAATGACTGAGTGAGCAGCCACACGAGGAATGAGAGCACTGGCATTCGCTCTTCGACGATTGAAACAGCAATTTCTTATTTTGCCAAAAGTGTGTATAAGAAATATCAATAGAAATTGAGATACGGAAGATATTAGTGTAAGTAAAACAGATTTAAATTAATTAATAATTTTTATGTAAAAAAATTAATTATTTTTCATTACATTTTAAAAAAAATAGCAACAAACTTTTATTTTGGGAGTGATTATTTTGGGAGAATTTAACGAAATTGAAGACGAAGAAACTATTCATGAAAATAGGGAAAGACAACAATTTTGTCATGTTGAAGCATAGAATGAGCCGGAGGATTCTCAAATGTGTAGTTATTGTTCGAAGGAGAAAAAAATCCACCTGTGAGGGGTGTCCATGCTGTTCCAGGGTCAGGGAGAACCCAACCAGAAATTGTGATGTACCGGCTCCCAAGCCGAACAGAATGTTGAGTTTCTTATCACACTTATATCTTCTCATATTAATAAAATTTGTCATTTTTTACGTATAACTGTAATAAGTAATTAGTAATAATTTTAATAAATAAAATTTACTTTTAAATTAATTTTAATCGATTTTGATTATATTTGTTATTATTTAAGATTTTTATATGTAATGCATTTTTTGGTTTAATTTTAATTTGATATTTATTATTTCAATTATATCAGCTATAGTGTCGCGTAAAATCGTTAAATTATCTTACTGTTTAGTTCTTGAAATATATTAATTAATCGACAATAAATGAGAAAAAATGCTTTCAAGTTTTTTGAATAAAGTTTATAATTTTTTTCTTTAGTTGTTTTTGTTTCTTTTTTTTAACTCCTTATTTTCCTTCCTTAAATTCCTGTTATTAAAAAACGCTGATATTAAATATTTGGTGGGACGGCTTCGCCCCGCTTCGCCCCGCGTTGCGCGTGCGCAAATTCGCGCATATGTGCATTGTCAGAGGCGTTATGACGTATCTGTGCTGCTTGGTGGCAAATTTGAATTTATAAATTAATTTGTAGCATCATTATGAATAAATTTTATTTGTTTATAACAAAATTTTTATTAGAAAACTGCTCTGCGGTTTCGAACTTTGTTTGACATTTTTATGGTTTTTAAATAATTTATTGGAAAATTGAATTCGTTTTATAATAAAGGCATAACATTTAATTAATGATATTTATTTAGAAAATAGATTAGTATTTAGAATATACACGGTTTTCCATTTTAAATAACGAATTGCAATATCTTTATTGAAAAATATTCAAAACAAAAATTATTTGGGGCAAAGGAGGCAACAAGCTAATGACCTTGATTTTGATTTTGACCTTCATTTTGCAGGTTATTTAAAGGTCAATTTTGTGTTTTTTGAATCGGAAACCCCTTTTTTTGAGGCATCGTGTTTATAACCAGGTATGCTATGATAGGCATCATCTTCATCATGCCTAACAGTGGTCAACGGGTGAATCAAACGCAATTCGCAGAGCATATTTATTAGAATGAACGCTGCGTAAATAGTATAGAGAAAGCAACTGTAGCTTCTTCTCGCAGCAAAGTCCGTGAGGCTAAAGTAGATGATTGAACCAAGGAGGGAGTAAAGGAGAAAAATGACGCAACCAGGCACCAAGTTGCTCACGTGGATGTTCACGTCGTGATCTTCATCGCGGGCGGTTGCGATGAGGAAGGTTAGCCCCAGTCCTAGCAGAGTGTTGAACATGGGCCCTCCGAAACACGCGGAGAATCCCATCCGAGGAAATCCTCTGCGTGCTACCGCCACGTTGGATATCAGATCTGGGGATGTGTCAAAGTCAGATTAGTCAATTTCGTCGCAAAGCAGGCTGCTATCGTAAGGAACATTTATGATAGAAAATAAATTATGAATTTAATTCATTCATTAGGGGCGCAATTATAATATGAAAAGTTTTATTAAAAGTTCTAATAAAAAAAAGTATTGTAATAAATATTATTGTCTAAAGTTTATTTTAAGCTACATATCGCTACTGCTAGAGAATATTTGTTTATATAGTTTAAGAAAACTTGTAATTAGGAATTTATAAGTATAAAAATTTATTTATAATACTTTAAATGTAATTATAAGTTGGTTTCCATTAAAAAATTTTCTTTTTACTTTTAATTAGAAATTAGTTTAATGTGAAAATGTTTAAAACAATTCCATTTTAAACAAAACGAAATATAAATACAGTATCGCTTAAAAATTCCTGAAAATTTTCTGAAAAAAGTTCATTCTTTAAACCGGTGTTCTCCCAGGTTTCGACATGACAGTCTATATTACGGGACCTTAGTCTTTATTCCAGGACCTATAGATTTGGGAACGAATTATTGTTAATTTAAGAACACTATAAATAAGAATTGTAATTGAATTGATGTAAGTTTAGTCTATTGGTATTGTATACATTTTTTACTAAGTTCTAAGGTTTCAATAAATTGTCAATATTTATATTTCCATTTCTTTTTCCTTTTCGGTGATTTATTTTAAATAAATTAGGCCCGTATGGAACAATTAGTAAATTCAAAATAAATAAATTAATAATCATTGTTTAAAGGTTATTTAAGTAAATAAGTAAAAATGAAAGAAATAACATGGCAGTTTACTTTTCACGGAAAATTTTCAAACAATTTTCAACTCAACACTTACAAGTTTAATTGTGGCTGCTGTAAAATCAGACACAACAATATTTTGACTTGGCAACATTGTTAACACGTGATTATATCACAAAAACAATTTTCTCAAAAATCCCTAAAGAAGATACTATCAAGAGTATCGAAACGTTGACGATATGAAATAAAATATAATTTTTACATAAACTATACTTGTGGTTCTATGGATCATCCAATTCTCAATTCATTCCAAAACCTTAAATTAATTATTAAGGAGTTTTTTGCTAGGATGCTGTTTAAACGTTAGGAGTGATAAAAAAAGGAAAAGTAAAATACAGCAGTCGTATAAGTAAATTAAAATTTTTATTTAATTTAACTTACGTGTGTTTTTTTTAATATTTATTCTAGGACCTACAAGCCGGAGTGTTACGTTACGTATTTTTTTAAATTAAATTAATTTTAAACATAGTTTAATAAAAAGTCCGTCGCGGTTTCGAAACTTCGTTTCGAAACTGTGAAGTCGAGGCGCATGTGTAAGAATGCGCCTCGTAGGTTTTTCCTTGCCGAAACCCGAGGAGTCTTTTCCGTTGAGGCCCGGAC
>UCOL01005103.1:0-12595 GCA_900474335.1 Ormyrus nitidulus
ACTTTTGATGATAAAAAGTTCCATCAAGTCCGAATCAAGATTTCGTCAAGGGCATTTTTGACATGCTTACCCGGCGGGGTCCTTTCATTCTTCTACTTTCTTACCAACTTTGAATGATCATATCTCTGTTACGGGAGCACTTAGAAACTTTTGTAAAAAAACGAAATTAAAGGTCTTGAATTCTACTGTTTTACTGTAAAACTTATTTGAAGCTCCAATGGTGATGACCCATCGGTAAACTCGAAAAACCGTGAAAAAAGTAAGTTTTTGAGAGTAAGTTTTTTTAATGAATTAAAGCGCTAAATCGTGGTCAAAAAATTTTATTCGCTTCAAAATCACTACTAGAGACACTGTTTTTACTCCCATAATTCATCTAAGTATATTGGAGGTCCCTAAAAAAATGTATGGAAAAATTAGAGCGCAGAAGTCTGAAAATTTTGAAAAAAGGTGAAAAAAGCGTTTTTTGGAAAGTGAAACGGGTTTAAAACCTTTTCTTCCGGTTTTTTTATTGCATTCATAGTTTTTAAGTAGAAGCAATAGATTTCCGGGACGGGAGCTGATATTCAAGCAATTTGGGAAATAAGTGCCAGCCTAATATATATATATATATAATTTTTCTTAGATTAGCAAGGCGCTAAAAATAGTAGTTGCTCGCCTTCCTGGTATTTCCGATTAGCTGAACGCTACAAAGAGTAGCTGTTCGCTTTTCTGGTGGTTCCGGGCCTTCTCAAAATCATCCGGGTCTTCTTCAAAATCTCCTGTGCGAAAAGTCTGTGGTGAACAGTCGAAAGCTGACAGCAGATAAGACAGTTCGGCGGGGGGGGGGGGGAGATAGAAGTTCGCCGCCTCGTTGAAATGTAAACCTCGAGTCCGCTTCTCCAGATGTCTCGCAGGTGCAGCGGACAGTACTAACCGGCGAAAGAATTGGATTTTGTCGCCTTACGGTTCGTGCCCGACGGCCAGCGGCGCACTGCCCATTTCGCTACGGCGCGCAGGCTCTCCTTCGCCGTCAGCATTGCTCTCTCTCTCTCTCTCTCTCTCTCTTTCGGAGCTGTTCTTTTTTTTCTAGCTTCCTCCTCCTTCTGGCCGCCGCTACCTCTTCTGCTCTTTCCCTTTTTGCTCCCGACGCCCCGGAACGCGCGCGGGGGCACTTCTTCCTTTTTCTATTATGCTCACTTCAAAGTTCCACTAGGACGCTCGTTTGGACAAACACGGCTTCATCTCGACGTCTTATTGAAACGAAACAAACTTTTTCTCGAGCGTAACGAAATCCGACGTGGTAATGAAGAATTTGATTCTTCGGCCGTCTTTCGGCGCTGTTTAATGACTTTTTAATTGTAGCGATTGTCGCCGGGAATAAGCTGGAGTTTCATTTGTTTTCCGGGCTTCCAGACGAATTGCGCGCAATATTTGTAAAGCACTTGAAAAGTGGAGGTGTAGCTTTTTTTCTAATTTTTTTTTAAATAAATATTTGGCAAAGATATGAAGTTGTAATTATGTAATTGCTTTTCATACGTATCATGCCGTTCCATTAAATAAAGTACAAATTACATTTTCAAATGTTTGCAAAATTAGTAACTCGACAGAAGGAAATATATCTGCATATTCATCCAAATATATATTTCTTTATGCAATGTCGCAGGTTCGTTACCGTACGCATGTATATATTGAAAATGTAATTTATATTTCCATTAAAAAGAACTTTACGCATACTAATGTAAAGGGAGCTAAATGTAAATAAATTTAAATCCATTTTGATGCAACAACTTTTTATTTAAAAAAGTACAAATTTCAAAACATTTGATTAGCACAGTATTCTTACAACGAATTCCTCGTCACTGATTACTACAAAAAAAATATGCAGATTAAAGTTTCACACAAACGAATCATCGCACAAAAATTTAGTCTATCTCATTCTCTGACTAAATTAAATTAAATTCACGGAGAACGCAGGCAATTTATTTGCCACGATAATTTGACTGAAGCATTATTTGCTATACATTTTAATACAGTCTTCTCTAAACTTTTAACGCCGATTAATCCAGCGTTTACAAGACTGGCTTCCACCAAGTAAAAAAGGTCGAAAGCTCAGGGCCACTTTATAATCCCGGCGGCGCATTTTTAATTACTCCCTCTTTTTGATCGTCGCGCGTCTCTAAATAAAAGCCCCAAGCCTTATCCTCCGTGCGTTGCGCTCGCAGTTATCGGGGAGATGGACATAGACTCTCTCTCTCTCTCCCTCACTCGCAGCTCGGAGAGTTTGCAGTACGTTCCGCAAACATGCCTTGCAATTGCGGGAGCAGAGATTGAAGTAAACTGCCGAGAGATGCTCCGAACTTTAATTACTCTGTCCTCGAGCTCGCGCAGCTCCGAGCAAATAACGTCAGACTCTTCTCTCTCTCTCTCTCTCTCTCTCCGGACTCAACGCAGCGGCGACGGCGGCGGCGGAAGCTAACCTTCCGCGAAATAGATCAAAGCACCACGTACGGAGAAATGCGTAAGTAATTTTCCGAAGGAGCCGCGGCGGCCGATTCTTTTTTATCCCCTCCCCCCCGTTTTTTAGGTCTTTTTGCAAGCCTGCGGGAAGTAGCTGCTGTAACAGTTTATGTAGTCGCAGTAGATTCGGAAGACTGTGTGGGGCTCCTTCACGTTCGTGAATACGAAGCGGCCTTGGTCGTGGTAGCGCTGGTAGGGTATCGAGTAGACGCACTGCCAGCCGAACTTCTGGCATACTCTGGACGTGTACCTTGAATGAAAAGGGAGATTCGCTCAATGAACGGGTTCGTTGGAAAGGGGAAATCTTTAACGATGGTGTTTTTTTCTGCTATCTTTGGAAAGAAGGATATTTGCTGGAGTGCAGCGGTTTTTTGCTTTAGAAAACTCATTTTTACAAGTTCTTTTCTTTTAAAAAGTAGCTTACACCGTCCAGGAAAACCAACTCTTTCTCTCGAATGAGTTCTTTTACATTTCGTTTACATTTAAAAGCGCATAACTTTGAAAAAAAACTCACTCGTTACTGGCGTCCACCCTCAAGACCTTGTAACCGAGATCCCTGGCCAGCACCCAGCTCTCGGCGAGCAGCCTGGCGGCGAATCCCTTGCCCCGATACTTGGGGTCGACGGCCAAGTACTCGCAGGTGAACACGCTGGGCACGCAATAGTTCGCCCAGATGTTCGACTCCTTGGCGACGAAGGCGCCGAATTTCACGAGGTCGCTCGAGGGCGGCGTGTCGCAGCACTCGGCGATACGCTCGAGATCCTTGGCCTCGCTGGGCGGCACGTCGCCGTTGAGGCAGGCCCCGGCCACGCAGCTGTTGCAGGCGTCCACCACCAGCATCGTCATGCCCTGCTTCAGGCTGCTGTAGACGAGGTGCACCATCGCCGGCGACGGGTTACCCTTCAGACCGACCATCACCATCATCGGCTCCTCCTGCATGTAAGTCTGCATCACGAAGTCCATCACGGAGTCCGTGTCGCTCGGCACGGCCAGGCGGATTTTGTAGCGACACGGCTGGAGAGGTTAGGGCGGAATGAATATACTTTTGATTTGAGCAGTGGCCAGTGGGTGGCTGTCGTTTTCGGCGAGGAATTTTGGCTGGTTTGAGATGGGTTTTGGCGGGATGCGAGGCCATGGATACAAACTTGTTTTTTTTTGCAGAAAAAAGTTCTAGCGGTGCTGGACCAGCTGGGTTTTGGAGTGAGCAATTGACGAAGACATTGACGTATTGAGGATTGTGGAAGCACCTGCATCATTTTGTAAGGATTGTTTGGAGTTCTCGCCAATGGAGGATGATTTTTACGCTGAAATTTTGAGCTGCATCGAATTTTTAAATTTTTACTATTTGAGGTTGCTTTTCTTGGTCGAAAGGTTCTCCATGTTTTTGTGTACTTGTGATACTTTTGGCCAATTTCAGATCGTTTTCATTGTAGGCGCTGTTGACTTTTGCAGCAATTTAAATTTAAATTTATGCTGACATTAATTTAAACAATATTAATATTAAATAATTACATAGTTTAAAATTTGACGATTTCCATAATTTCCATAATTAAAGCAATATTAATTACATTTCTGTGTAGGTTAAAGTAATAATGATATTCGTGGAAACGAAGCAATAATTATTCCGAGAAAGAGTTTCGCAAAAGTATAGTTTAAAAATAATACAATAATTCATAATACCCAAAGTTTTTGCAAGACACTTAATTTTCATTCAATCAAGTTTTCAGCCCTACAGAAAAAGTGTATGCACCGTCGTAAGTTTAAATCTTGATGATTTTCGTGCGCGAGCAAAGTTTCTGGAAAATCAATAGATAACCAGAGATATTAAAAGAGGTGCAGAAAAGTATCGAGAAGAAAAGATTTATGACTGAAAGTTGGCGAGTAGGACATCGCCGCGCTGATTTTGCTGGTGTAGGTGTTACGAAAACTCTGCAGATCTGGCTCCACTTGTTATTCACTTCCCTCGACTCCTTCTCCCGGACAAATCGCAATTTTACCTTTTTTCGGCTGACAAACTGTCGGCCGCCAAGTCCGATCTACAGCTGCAATTATAATTCATTGACTCATTTAAGCGGATCTTTTATTTATGATGACTTTTTTGACGTTAAATGTTTAACCAGGGCGGCGATTAATTAATTAAAATAAGGTTCGAGTGAAACTTTCGCTGCCTTTATTAATAACATTAATGAGTTTAATTTATGCTAAATCAATAATTGAAAATTGCGCTGAAACGAATGTAATTAGTACGCTTAAAATTAGGATTATAATGTGATCATCATTTTTTTTTAAATTTTTTAAATGCGATTAACTTTATTATTTCGATAAAGAATCTGTAATAATATTTACAGTTTTATCTCGTATTAATCGTTAAACAAAATATTGCAATAATTCTCAAAGTTTATACACTTTCAGAAAAATATTATTTTAATCCTCAAAGGAACGTTCCATAACACAATTCCTCGAGCCGGGAATTAGAATTACTCTATTTACCACTTTACGAGCCGCGTTATTCCCCCTTTTCTCGAGTGTAAAAACATAAATTACACATTAATTACAAAGGACTCTTCTTTTTTAGCGTGGCCAGCGGGTACATCATCAGCCGCGGCGGCTCAGCTTCACGATGAAAGATGAAAAGCGCTCGTCAGTTACGAAGTTGCATTTTTTACAAGGACCCGATATTTAGCCCGTCCCGGCTCTCGGCTCGGGGGACGCAAAAATGGCAATATATCAAAGCCGAACGCGCGCGCGAGGGAGAGAGAGAGAGATCTTTGACAGCGGAGCCGAAGGACAATGGGAACATTATTAATGTTCATTAATCAAGGGCGCGGCGCTTGACGTGTAAACAGCAAGCTCGGAAGAACTGGCGGAAGTGTCATTAACGCGCGCAAAACTGAATCGCCATCAAACTCCAATTTCGACGGATGTATATGTGCATTACATTAATTACCCTTTGATCGATCGTCGATCTTTTTAATTGCGCTCTCGTATAATGGCGTTAAGGATTATGCTGCATGCATTTGGAGTTTCCAGGTACATTTCGTTTAGGTAAACAAATTTCTGCGGTTAACTGTTGTTATGAGGTTTGAGAATTGAATGAACTTAGAGACGGTTGTGCAAAGTGTATAGAATGTTTTATTCAAACTAATACGTTTTCAAAACATTCGAGTATATCAAACTGCTTTCTCTATCATCATATAAGTATACAAATTATTCAGCGCTACGAAAATATAAACATCCACACGAAGCCGACAACAGGATTCGATTCAATCGTACTTAAGCAGCATTTATTAAAAGGTACAAACTTAAATGAGAAGCGGCGAAAGAAGATATAAAAAAAAGAGAATGAGTATTGCTTCAGTCTTATCCAAGCGAAGAAGTCCTTCTCTACCCCTCGGCGTTTCGATGCATCAATCCTCGGAGCAAAATCGGCAGCTTATCCCTCTTAATCCTCGTCATCTCCATATGATCCACACCCGGCGGTTTGACGCCCTTATAGTTGGCCGGTAGCATCTCGGCCTCGGGCTCGATTCGCCGGTTATGCGAACCCTCCTTCTCCAGGCTCTCCAGCTGCTTCTCCTCCTTATCGCCGCCGTCGTCGTCGTCGTCGTCGTCGCCGACGTCTATGAAGTGGTCGAAGTCAAAGTCGAAATCGTCGGTCTCCTTCTCGGCTGATTTGCCGTCCCCGTCGCCGTCGACTCGGACGGTTATGGCGCCGAGGGCAATGATGCAGCACGTGCAGAGGATGAGGCACGTCCTCGGTAGGCTCCTCATTTTCGCAGAGAGATCAAGAAAGAGAGAGAGAGAGTGCAGAACGGCTTGGTAACGGCTCGACTGGCGGTGGGAAATCGACTGGATTCGCCGCGCGGGTAATTCCTCGCTTTTATCTTGTGCCGCTGCCGGGGATCTCGAGCGTTACGGGCTCACGTATTGCCGCGGCTTCTAGAGACATTCCTGTTATTCTTTCGACGGGGAGGTGTAAGCGCTGGGAGAGATTTTATAACGGATTTTTACAGCTGGAACTTGCGCAATTCGTTATTCAATGGGCGGGATTGGGCTGCGCTGCTTTTTCATGTTGTTTTTCTTATTGCTGCGCATTTTTTTTTTTCATTTTCTAAGCAAATTCTCCTGCGCGGTTAAGGGCTTGCGTATTGTTTTATCGAATTAAAGGATGGGGTATTAAATAGGATGGGATGCGTAAATAAGCTGAACGTTTTTAGAGTAAATATAGTGGAAATAAATTAGTCGATGCATTCATGCGTGCATATTTTCTACCTTCGGTAAATACCGAGGAAATATAATACGCATGGAGATTTAGTTTGTTCCTGTAATAAATGCTTTAGATATTATTTAATAATTATTAAATTGCAATATTATAACAGCATGTTTTACGGCTGTATGCATTACGAGAGAAAAAGTATTGTTATACTAAAATTACTTTTATTTTCAGATTTCAATAAAACTGTACATAAATTTGTCAATAAAGAATAAAAATATATTAATCCGCGTTCAATTCATTACAATAAAACATAAAATTTTGATTAAAATTTTAAATTCTACTTTAAATATAATTAAAATATCGATTTTCAACAAAATATGAAATTAAATTTTTGGAATTTCATGGATATTTATCGCGATAATTAATTAATTTATATTAAAATAATAAGATTTTTTTTAAATATTTCTGATTAAATTAGTATATTTAAGGAAGCCTTAGTAACAATTGCTACGGTTTTATTGTTACAACAACATCATTATCTCTTTAAGTATTAAATTTAATTAGAATATCTATGTAGGATGAATCATATTAGTAATAATTTCATTACAAATATTCCAATATAAAAAATCGGTGCTCCGAATAAAAATTTGTAGATATTTCATATATTTTTGCGTTCAATTACTTTTCTTTTTCTATAAGATAGCGGATATTCCAAATAAACGAAAAATTTCTCATTAGAATTTTCACGACGAACAAGAAGCTTTCTCAAAACATTTTTTCTAGAAATTCATTTTCTACTGAAAGCTTTTCATTTTTTGATATACATGACCTTTTCTATATTCAACGTACATATTCATATTTCTCTGATATGTTACGGGTTTGCATATTTTTATCAGCCCACACATATTCCAAGAGTGCTAAAATTTAAAGTACAACTTTGAATGAAGTTTCAACTTGCTTGGATAAATGCTTGGTAAATACGATCGTGAGTAAGTGTACAAATAGTAGTTATCTCACCTGCTTGCTGCGTTTCATACACACCACTACGGAAGTTTTGCGTTTCGGGCGAATTTATGTGTTCGTACAGCAGAAAATGTTATTGCAAATAAATTAAACCGAGTAGTTTTGAAACCAAGTGATAAACAAACAAAAGTTATGTGGCCAAGATGATCGTCATGAGTTCAAACCTATAAAGCAAGCTTATTTTTTCGAAAAAAAAAAAAAATAAAACCTCCTCGATTCTAATAAAACATATATATATAATAAACCAACAAACTATGTAAGCTATAAATTTCTGTTGGTGTACTACAGTTTTTATTGTTTATTTTTACTAAACGTCAGCGTTTAACTTTAGTTTTTGCAATCGACGTTATTAAAGTAAACAATTACTTAAAATCTCATACTATTGCTTCATAATCAATAATCAAAAATATGTTTGCTTTTCATTACGCGAAACTATGATAAACACGCCGGTGAGCAGATAATCGCCCAATACGCGCACCTGTATTGATTTCGTAACAGAATAAACTCGCTACATAAAGACGATTTCTATAACGTTCCGGTAACTTCATCTTGAGTATTTATTATTGGAGATATGGAGCAACATTTCTCCGATATTTATTGACGTTAATCTGTAAATGCGCGGCTGTTTATATACGGAATTTATGTCATTAATTATTAATTATTATGTTTAAAAACATATGAACGGGAGAATAAAAAATTCGACGGGTTTATATAGCTTTTAATGAAATTCTGTCAAGATGTAAAACTATTTTTGACGAAAAATCTGTTTATTTTCGGACATTCCGTAATAACAGATTTCAAGTGGATTTTTCTTGAAATTTCGAAATTTGCATTAAATTTCACGTCACACTATATTATTCACGGTGGAAATGTTCGAAATAGCTTTTTTTGAATTTCACGAAAATGCATAGCAAAATTTATGCACACGATTTCTCTCTTTTGATAATTTAAAAGTGTTTTTACTCAGTGCTCCTTCAGTATCAATAAAATCTTATAAACTATTATCCAAACGTAACGAATCACTCGATAACTTATTATCTGCAATGAATAGTCGAGCCCGAACCGAGGTGACTCAAAACGTTCTTTCAACGTTTAGGTATTGATCTCGAAGTATCCGTAAAAAGTCCTTGCCCGCGACGACGGATGACAAATTTCCAAAACGTCGAATCCCGAGCCCGCGAAAGCCGCAAAAAAGCCTCGGATAGGAGCAGCGACTCATCGGCTTTGTGCTCCTGACCGAAAGAGCATCGGCGTGAAATCCCCCGCCCGAGTCTGCCCCGTCTGAAAACTATCCACAGAAAACTAGTTCTCGGCTGCTCGGCGGTCGAAGAAAAAAGGTGTCCCCCCCGCGCCGCGTGTACGTCAACCTTAAGCTAATAGCGCGGTGAAAATTGCGCAAGAGGCTTTCAGTGCGAATGCAGGAATTCAGAGGGAGCACTGTCAATGACGGGCTCTGTTCTTGAATTAGCGGCGCCGACCGTGAAGTATGTTCGACATTCCCTATGATACGCAGTCCTTGGCAGTCTTAGTATAAAGCTGCCAGACTGACCGAGTCTGAGCATTGTCGCAGTCGGACTCTGCTTTGCTCTCGTGCATAAACGCACTAGAGAGAGAAAGAAAGTGATTTGCGTGAGGGATCGCACACGCATAACTTTTCGAATAAAAGCTCCACGTCCTACGGCCAAGGGACTGTGTTCCGGTGCTCGACCGCTCGAGACATTAACGTACGTATACACGGATAAGAGCTTCTATTTTCTACTGCAATTCTCTCTTCAAAGCCAAAAGCCTCATATTTCAATTTAACAAATTGGCATGTCGCCCAGGCAGGAGGTTCGATCAAACGCCATGAGCAGTGCGCTGCAGCTGATCGCGGGGGCTCTCCTGGCCCTCGGCGTCCAAGCGACCCCCACGAAGATGGAGCGAATGGTGGTCTCCAAGATGCGGATGTCGGACTTGGAGGGCTCCGCCACCGGCTACGTGTACAACCAGCAGCACGGAGTGCCGGTCTCCTTCGTCCAGTACACGAGTCACACGGGTGGCGCAGGTGCCGGTCTGCCCTACGACGCCGGCTCCTACCCGACCTACACGACGTACAACACCTACCCGGCCTACACCTACGGCGACTACGAGCAGCCCATCGAGCAGCCGCCCCTGGCTCCCTACTATCCCGCGGCGCCCAACGTCAACCTGGAACCGCCGAATCTGTACCAGCCCGGGCTGCAGTACTACGGCGAGCCTTACTACCACGACGAGGGACACTATCACGGAGGACACCACCACGGGCCCGAGGAGGACGAGTCCTTCGAGGAGGGTGGCGGTGCGGAGCATCACTCCGAGGACGGATCGGTGCACGGGGAGCGAGGCGAGAAGGGCTACGGAGGACACCACGACTTCGATAAGGGCGAGAACGAGCACCGAGAGGCGGACCACCGAGAGGGTCAGTTGATTTTTTTTTATTCGAGTCTCGAATTATGAGACTGTTTTTTTTTCTTTTTTTTTTAAATCAACGACACCCAGTCGCTCTGTAATTATGCATTGTTCGGGTTGATTAATGAAGTTCGTTAATCATCGTGGAAGTAATTAAAAGAACAACGGCGATGTTTATGTGCCATAATTCGAGAGGCATATTTTCCCGGGGAATGTACATAGTAGATTAGTAATTAAATTTCCCTTTATCTACGTAATATGTGATACTACAGGATAAATTTTAATTATTTCTGTCCTATTCTCTGCATTCGTTAAATCACGATTTACTTTAGGATTATTTTAATTAACTGAAAACATTAACTTTTTCGTCAAAAAATTAAATTATGAAGTTCGCGGAAAAACTACTTTGTTCGAGATTTTAATTTTCAAAAATAACGAGTACTATAAGCTGGTGCTTAAATTTGTTCATCTTCTCAAATATTTCATGCGAAGCATGATTCTAGGAAAAATGAAAGATTTTCTCGTCAATATTTATGTGCTTAAAGGATAAACAATAATTCACTTACTACATTAGTTAATATCTGATTAGGCTAATTGGATTATGATAAAAGTAAAGTAAAAACTATTAATTTTTCATGCGCGCGAATTAAATCGTAAAATTATTCCCGTACCTTTGCTCTCGAATGCAATTCCATTCGAAATTATTCCAAGTATAATTAATCTTTTAAATCCCAGACTTACACCACTTTACTTTTAAATTCTCAGATTTATCGTAGCGATATTAAATTATTTAATTACGCGTCACAATAATAATATCGGAAGCTCTCGGCACGAGAATTATGCTAAACGCACTCGCGAGAGGCGTCACGATTTCGGTACATTCTAAAATTTCTCCAAAAACACACTGCCAGAACAGTCCTTGAAAATAAAAATCTTTTTTTCTTAAAACCCGTACAGCGCGGCAGCCGGAGCGGCTGCGTAGCTAATTAAATTATGCATGAAACGCACGCGAAAAAAGTATACGACACGGTTCCCTCACCGCAAAAATCTAAAACCTCCGCTTTTCCACGCCTCCCTTCCCGCGCTGAAACGGCGAATAAAAAAAAAAATATCTCCCCAGGCGAGTATCACGACGAGGCGGGCCACTCCGGCGGTCACGAGGAGTCGGACTCGCGCTACGACGCCCACGACAAGGGCGAGTCCGGTCAGCAGGGCACAAACTTCGGCAACAAGGCCTACCAGAAGAAGGGCCACCGTACCTCGGGCTTCCACAATGTCTACCGCAAGGACGAGTACAAGAAGGACACGGACTTTTACGACGAGGACCACGACGGCGGCCACTACGAGAAGTACGGGGCGTTCGACGCTCACCACAAGGACGAGGCGGCCGGCTACGAGAAGGGCGGCAAGCACGACTCGGGCTACGAGGTCGAGAAGCATGGGCAGAAGGGCGAGTTCGACAAGGGTCAACAGCACAATCTGCACAAGGGCCACGAGGGCGCCGAGGGAGAGGACACTTACCGCGAGGAGCACGCCGATTACGCGAAGAAAGCCGGCAGGCATCAGGCCAATCAGCACGCCTTCAAGCAGGGACACGGATACCGATAACCTCGCCGCGACGCCGATCGCACGGTCGACTGTCGCCGGCTCGCGGGGTGCTTATTGTACTCCGCTGCCGGTTTGTGGTGCTCTCTTTGCGGGGCTGATGGAAAGCCCTTTTAAGCGCTCTCTCGAATATGATAAATTTTTTTTGTTAATCGAATATTGTTGTACATGTTGTATGTGGAGTTGTTGCTCATTTTGCAGCGTGGTATTAAATATATAGTCTTTATAATTATAATTATGTTTGTTAATTTGTTTTCTCTGGACGTTCACAGGATCCCGATAATGAAAATTTGTTAATAAATGTATAAAAGCTATATATGTACTCGAGGGAGAGGGATTTCGGTAATTTTCGGAATATAATATTAATCAAAATGTTAATTAAGGTAAATATTAGCCCTAACAAACAAATTGTTGATAATTAACCGTGCACATCCTAGTTTGAAGAAAAAGTGAGTTCGAAACGCGAGGAAAGAGGGCGGAAAACAAACACACTCCCGACACAGTAACTCGCCCTCTTCGCAAGTATACCGGCAATGACTTTTGTATAAGAACCAGCAATGTTTTATGTATAAACAAATAAAAGCTCAATTCTACAGCAACTGACTCGCGAAAGCACTTTTCCGACCGATGAAAGTCGACTGCCTCGGCAATTCGTGACAACCTGTTGCGGAATTGGTGTAGGGCCGGTAGCCAAGTAAAATTATATATCGAAAAGTCCGAATCGGCGAGATTTCCAGACGTGGGGAAAAAAAAAAGCATCGCCGGAGCAATAAGCTCGGAAAAGGCCGGAACAAAGGGGGCAGCGCCGGAGCGGGGAAGCCGCGGGGG
>UCOL01005104.1:0-12591 GCA_900474335.1 Ormyrus nitidulus
GTATTATCATCCATCCATTTATTTAGATAAAACTCAAAGAAAAAGAAAAATGTATATATGGTTCTGAAGCTTATTTTCCCTCACTACCTTTAAAGGAAAATTAGCTTCACCCGTAGTTAGGCGCCACTGTATTATTTTTATTCGATCTGGATGGGTGATGATAATAATAACACAATAATTCTAATTATATACACGTATGAGCGGTCTTTATTATTGACTTTAAATTTAACGCAATACGAAACTTCGTGATCTCGCTATTTCTAATATAAAGTTCAAACGTTTTCGCGTAGGGTCGCGTCCCTGAATTAGCGCAAAAGATAGAGAGAAGTACTTATCTCCGCTGTCGTTCGATGCGTTGCGATGGCTCTCTCTGCTCCACCGCCCTGGAGATTCTCGCTTATGTCCTGGGTGGCGACTACTAGCGGAACTCCTTCGTAATGTGATGCAGCTCCCAGGCGTGGTAACTGCGAATGTATCCCGTTTCGGGTGTAAAAGATGCAGCTCCCAGATCCAGGCGTCGATCGACTGCGAAGTCTGCTGGTTGCCGTCGGCGTTCAGCGCGTTGACTTGGTCGAATCCTGAAGTTTCAGTAGTTGACCCTTCAGGTCGGGCGGGGAGCGGACGAGAGAGAGCGAGCGTCTTGGTCCCGCTCCTTTTATTCCAAGAAAGCGCCCTCCTATCTCGCGGGAAGTGCGCTAATTACTCGGTATCTCTTATGTATCGAGCCTTAATCTTGTCATGTGTGCGTGAGCCCCTTTTAGACTCGTTACATCTCTCCCCCTTTTTTACTAATTCAAGGAATAAGTAAAAAATCCGAATCAATTTATCATCGAAACTCGAATCACGCCGCGATATGATTATGCGAGATAACAAAATTTCTCCGCAGAGCCGCTATAAATTCATACTGCCATCGGAAAGCTTCGTATACAATATCCATATGTATAAAAAAAACACAACTTTCGATTAATACAAAACAAAATTTGTTACGCTTGTTGCTTATGCAACTCAACGACGTCCACTTATATTTTAATAAATTCGCGCGTCCTACTTCTTAGGATCGCTTAAATAACACCTAGCAAACTCGAGTTCGTCTACTAATAATTAATATACATAATACTTATAACTAACTAAAGAAACTTATAATTTCAAATATCGCAAGGATTATAAACACAAGGAAACGCTTCCTTTCATCGCATTATTCATTCTTTCAAACTCCGCTTCGACTCTCGCTTTATTCGATTTACCACATTTGGTAACGCTGCTTATAATAACGATATAAATACAACAATATTTATAACTGTATTCGGCTATTTACAATATATCTACAAACTTATATCTAAAAATAATCAAGCGCTCGCTTGTTACGCTTTTGTCAGCTGTATATTTTCTTTTAATCGTGTTCATTTTATGTTCTATATTTTATCAAATTTACTTTGTTATAAATTCCGATCTCTTTAGTTTCATCGTCTTTCTCGGTCAATAAAAAGGCGTTAGGACCAACGATCTGAGAAATTTTGTATGGCCCTTCATATAAATTAAAGAACTTTTTTGTCACTTTGTCAATGGCATTGGAGAGGTGCCTTACCCGCAATAATACTAAGTCTCCTACTTTTAGTTCTACCAATGATACTTTTTGCTTTTTCTTTCTATTTTCAAAGCTCTTTACAATATTTTCTCTCGCGAACGATAGCATGTACTCGTGATTTATTTTTCTCGTTTCCGGGTATTTAACTAGTTTTTCGACTTCGTCTCGAATTGGTTTACCAAAATGTAATTCATACGGCGCACAACCTGTACTAAAATGCGTAGTAATGTTCAGCAGATTTTCAATATTTTTTATATGATTGGCCCATGACGCATGATTTGACTGACAATACGTACGTAAGAGTCGGCCGATTTCTCTCATCACTCTCTCCGTAGGGTTTGATTGAGGATGGCGTATTGAGCTAAAAATGACTTTTATTTCCTCACCCTCTAATCGGTTTTTCCACCTCGGAGATGTGAATTGAGTACCATTGTCACTCAAAATGCGTCGCGGCTTGCCACATTCCGGAATATAATTAGAAAAGATTTTTTGAAGAGATATTTGTGTGGTTGCTCTTTTCATTGGATAAAGGCGCACTAATTTTGAGAAAACATCTAAAACTACGAATACATACTCCACTCCCCCTCGGGCGCGAGGGAGGGGACCATAAAAATCAACACTAATAAGGTCTCTAGGACCTTCCGATCTCACTAAATGGTACTCGCCCTCCATCGCGACCGTAGAGTGTTTAACGCGCTGACATAAATCACAAGATACTACTAATCTTTTTACTATTTTATTCATCCGTTTCCAATAATAAAATTTTTTAATATAAGAAAGAGTTTTAAATGTTCCTGGGTGCCCTAATTTTTCATGCACAGTACAAACTATTTGTTTTTGCATTGCCTCTGGAATGTAAATACGCCAGTTTTCCGAATTATTTTCCCTGTGGAATAATACGTTTTCGTGTATTGTATATAATTCCATTGGCTCTTTCTCATCAATTTTCTTTCTTATTTCTTTTATGTTAACGTCTTGGTTTTGATTTTCGTTTATATTTTTTAATATAGTTCTTAAGGATGCGTCTTTTTTGAAAATTTTCATTATTTCTAGGCATGTGTTTTCCTTTTTATTTTTTCCGGGTATGCTAAAGATTTCTAATGATGATATTTTTAATTCTTTATTATTCTCTATTTTAACAAATTTTTTATCCGGATTACGGCTAAAGAAATCAGCGACGATATTATCTGCGCCCCGACAATAAGTTACGTCGAAAGAGTACTGCTGAAGTAGTAGACTCCATCGGATCAATCTACTATTGTGATACAGTGTAGAGCTTAAAAACGTTAACCCTTTATGGTCTGTTATGATTTCAAATTTTACTCCGATTAAATAGTATCGAAGCTTCTGCACTGCATACACAATAGCAAGTAGCTCTTTCTCCGTAGTTGTATACCTTATTTCCGCGCTTGTTAAACACCGACTCGCGATAGATATAATCCGGTGATTGCCTGTTTCATCGATTTGATAAAGAATTCCCGATATGCCATAGTCACTTGCGTCGGTTTGTAATTTAAATGTAACTCCCGGAATCACATGACTAAGACATACGGTATTCATAAAACTTTCTTTTAATTCATTAAAAATTTTCGAATGCCTAGGCGTCCATTCCCAAACTGCGTTATTTTTTAATAAATCTCTGAATTGCGCCACAAATTCATTATATTTTAAATTGAATCTTCTATAATAATTGCATACGCCTAACAATTGTTGCAACTGATTTTGATTTTTTGGCTCTTCGAAATTTTTTATTATTTCTAAGTTTTGCAATTTTGGAGTAATGCCCTTTTCCGAGATGACGCATCCTAAAAAATCTGTTTCTTTTTTAAAAAATTCACATTTCTTCAAGTTTATTGTAAAATTAAATCTTTCGAGTATCGTGAATAATTCGTTTAATGATTCTAAATGTTCTTCTATACTATTATTCGCGATAAGCATATCATCAATGTAATTACATAAAGATTGCAATAATTTTTCTGATCCTTCTCGAAGTGCGTTTTTTAACATCCGGATAAAGGCAGAGCCTGCTGTTTTTAAGCCAAATGGCACTCTGCAAAATTGATACATGCTATACTCAAACAAAAATGCCGTATAACGACGCGAATTTTCATGCAGAGGAACTTGCCAGTATCCGTTTGTTAGGTCGAGCTTCGAGAATATCTTTGCACCGTGGAACTGTTGAATAATTTCGTCTATTTTCGGTGGGCTTTCGTGATCGTCTTCAATCGCATTATTCAATTGTCTTGCATCTAAACAAACTCGCACGTTTCCGTCATTTTTCTTAACAATGCGTAATGGATTATAATAAGGGCTTTCGGTTCTTTCAATAATTTTTGCTTCTATCATTTCCTGTATTTTTATTTTTACTTTTTCGCGTAATGCTAATGGCACTGAGTAAGTTCTTTGAATCTTGGGATTTTGTTTTAATTTAATCTCGTATTCGTAACCTATTGCGGGTTTGCTTTTTTCCATGAACAATTTTTTATGTTGTATTAATATTTTTAGAAATTGCTGTTTTTGTGTCGAATTTAATGCTATTAGGTTTTCCGCGGTAAAGGTAAGTATCGCAGACATTTCAGTTTCAGCTTTATTCATTAGCTGTTCATCAATTACGCAATTTTCTATGTTTTCGCAGTTAATCTCTCTTATTTCAAGATTTGTTGATTTTCTTCTAAGACTTTCTCCCCTTAATACTTCAGTTTCATCTTCGTTTATATCCTCAACTTCTTTTAAATTAATTTTGTTTAACGCTATTTTTCTTATTCTCTCTTTTCTATCTTTCTCATTTTCACTTTTTTCATCATTGTTTTCTTTCTGTTCATTTATTTCTAATGCCTTTATTTTCTTAGCGTCTTTAATCATCTCGTTTATATTAATCTTTTCGTTTCCAACTGCTCCTTTATTTATTAAACAAATAAATGTAATACCGTCTTCGTACGTTACAACTATTTTGTCTGCGATACTATCCTTAAATAGCATAAATTCTTGCAAAACTTCATTGCCCATTATTTTCATTTTTCTTTCTAAGTAGTCTATGCCAAATCCATTTTTAAAAAACCAGTCATTTCCTAATATAACGTCACTTGTCAAGCATGGAATAACTAAAAAAATGTGCGTTCCCTGATATTTATCAATCTGAAATTCTAAAAATATTTGCTTTTTAATTACTGTGCTCTTTTTCCCTATCGCGGTAGAAACTATTGTGTTTGCAACGGGTAATACTAATATTTTTACTTTTTGTTTAATTTTTTCATAAAAGTTTTCAGATACTGCCGTTATTTGACTACCCGTATCTATCAAAGACCAAACCCGCTTTTCATGAAAATTTATTAATATATGCGGCGAGGGTGGTATTTTCGCGTCTTTATCGTTTTTTAGGCCCGATTGATCAATTATTCCTTCTGATAATTCTTCGACAAAATCAAATGCTTGTTGACACGTTGTTGGGCCGTAATTCAACGTGTCTGTTCTGAGTTTAAATTATATTCTTGATTTCTCGTATTATTTTCGTTTGTCGGATTGTTTGGCCTTCGATAGTTTCCTGAACGACCTTGCGTATCTGTATTATTCTCATTTGAATATCGATTTAAATATTGTTGTCGTTCATTGCTTACATGATTACCGAACGGTCGGGTATATCTATTATTATTACGCGAATTGCCCCTGTATCTGTAATTAGCGTGTCCTCTATGCGTGTACAAATTTCTTACGTGTGCCTGGTGTGTATTTGTGTTTTGATATACGTTCTGTCTACGATCGCGATCTCGCTGTTTTTCCGAATTAATTACATCTAAATGTGCTAGAGTTTGTCCGAATTTATCTGTATTTTCATAATCTACTGATACTAAAGATTCTTTTACCCAATACGGAAATTGCTGTGCGATTATATACATTTTTTCATAGTTTGTCATAAGCGGCCGAATATAATTAGCTTCATTCAACTGTTTATAATAAAAAGTTTGTAGATTTATGTTATTTTCTTTATTATACCGACGATTTGCCCATCTTGTTTTAACTTTAACTTGAATTGGGACTGAATAAAATTCGTTAGTGAATCTTTGTTTGAAAAGTTGAAAATCTATAAATGGGGGCTGCAAATCAAACCATAAACGGGCTTTGCCTTCCAATGCCATCTCAGTTACCATTAATTTTTTATTTTCCTTTACATTTTTTAGTTTTAAATATTTCTCTAAATCGTTTAAAAATTCCAACGGGTTTTTATTGTTCTCGTCTGAAAATTTAGGGATTTTAACGTCTAAATGAACACGATTTTCTAAAATTTCGCACATATTCTCGACCGCGTTATCCGCGCGCGCTTCGGAATTTACTCGTGGTACCTGTGCACTTTGGGCGTATAGTAGTTGTTGCTGCTGCCCCGCTACTTGATTTCGAAGTTCAGCTAGTGCCAGTCGCTCTCTTTCCAATTCTTCCCGGTTTCTTTGTGCAGCGTTGTTAACTTCTTCCTTCTCTCTCTCGATTTCAGTCCGAATCCTTTGCAGCTCCTCATATTGTCTCTTTAGAGTTTCCGCTTGTAGGTTGTTAGCGTCCATTGGTTCCGATTGGTCAGACTGACCAGTTGGCTCCGTAGACATTTCGCCGGTTTTTCGTTTTTTCTTAGAATATAATTCTATATTATTTATACGTCTTTTAATCTGTCTCCCTGATCTAGTTTTGTATAAAAAGGTATTATCATCCATCCATTTATTTAGATAAAACTCAAAGAAAAAGAAAAATGTATATATGGTTCTGAAGCTTATTTTACCTCACTACCTTTAAAGGAAAATTAGCTTCACCCGTAGTTAGGCGTCAATGTATAATTTTTATTTGGTCTGGATGTGTGATAATAATAACACAATAATAATTTTATGTAGATATATATCTAAGCGGTCTTTATTCAATGTAGATTCAAACGCGATTTGAAACTTCGTGATCTCGCTCTTTCGAATATAAAATTCAATCGTTTTCGCGTAGGGTCGCGTCCCTGAATTAGCGCAAAAGGAGAGAGAGAATTACTTATCTCCGCTGTCGAGGTGTTAGTTGCGATGGCTCTCTCTGCTCCACCGCCCTGGAGATTGTCGTTCACGTCTTGCGTGGTGAATAATAACGCAACTCCTTCTTGATAGGATGCAGCTCCCAGACGTAGTGACTGTAAACGTATCCTTTCTACCAATTCGTCGATCGGCTCCGAACTCTGCTGGTCGCCGTCGGTGTTCAGCACGTTGATTTCGTGGAGTCCTGGAAGTTCCAGTGATTGATCTTTCAGGTCGGGCGGGGAGCGGACGAGAGAGAGCGAGCGTCTTGGTCCCGCTCCTTTTATTCCCGGAAAGCGCCCTCCTTTCTCGCGGGAAGTGCGCTAATTACGCGGTATCTTATACGCACCGAGCCTTATTAATCTTGCTCGTGTGCGTGAGCCCCTTTTAAACTCGTTACATCTCTCCCCCTTTTTTACTAATTCAAGGAATAAGTAAAAAATATGAATCAATTTATAATCAAAACTCGAATTACGCCGCGAGATGATTATGCGAGATAACAAAATTTCTTCGCAGAGCCGCTATAAATTCATACTGTCATCGGCAAACTTCGTAAACAATATCAATATGTATAAAGAAAAACACAACTTTCGATTAATACAAAACAAAATTAATTACGCTTGTTGCTTATGCAACTCAACGACTTCCACTTATATTTTAATAAATTCGCGCGTCCTACTTTTTATGATCGCTTAAATAACACCTAGAAAACTCGAGTTTGTCTACTAATAATTAATATACATAATACTTATAACTAACTAAAGAAACTTATAATTTCAAATATCGCAAGGATTATAAACACAAGGAAACGCTTCCTTTCATCGCAGTATTCATTCTTTCAAACGCCGCTTCGACTCTCACTTTATTCGATTTACCACATTTGGTAACGCTGCTTATAATAACAATATAAATACAACAATATTTATAACTGTATCCGGCTATTTACAATATATCTACCAACTTATATCTAAAAATAATCAAGCGCTCGCTTGTTACGCTTTTGTCAGCTGTATATTTTCTTTTAATCGTGTTCATTTTATGTTCTATATTTTATCAAATTTACTTTGTTATAAATTCCGATCTCTTTAGTTTCATCGTCTTTCTCGGTCAATAAAAAGGCGTTAGGACCAACGATCTGAGAAATTTTGTATGGCCCTTCATATAAATTAAAGAACTTTTTTGTCACTTTGTCAATGGCATTGGAGAGGTGCCTTACCCGCAATAATACTAAGTCTCCTACTTTTAGTTCTACCAATGATACTTTTTGCTTTTTCTTTCTATTTTCAAAGCTCTTTACAATATTTTCTCTCGCGAACGATAGCATGTACTCGTGATTTATTTTTCTCGTTTCCGGGTATTTAACTAGTTTTTCGACTTCGTCTCGAATTGGTTTACCAAAATGTAATTCATACGGCGCACAACCTGTACTAAAATGCGTAGTAATGTTCAGCAGATTTTCAATATTTTTTATATGATTGGCCCATGACGCATGATTTGACTGACAATACGTACGTAAGAGTCGGCCGATTTCTCTCATCACTCTCTCCGTAGGGTTTGATTGAGGATGGCGTATTGAGCTAAAAATGACTTTTATTTCCTCACCCTCTAATCGGTTTTTCCACCTCGGAGATGTGAATTGAGTACCATTGTCACTCAAAATGCGTCGCGGCTTGCCACATTCCGGAATATAATTAGAAAAGATTTTTTGAAGAGATATTTGTGTGGTTGCTCTTTTCATTGGATAAAGGCGCACTAATTTTGAGAAAACATCTAAAACTACGAATACATACTCCACTCCCCCTCGGGCGCGAGGGAGGGGACCATAAAAATCAACACTAATAAGGTCTCTAGGACCTTCCGATCTCACTAAATGGTACTCGCCCTCCATCGCGACCGTAGAGTGTTTAACGCGCTGACATAAATCACAAGATACTACTAATCTTTTTACTATTTTATTCATCCGTTTCCAATAATAAAATTTTTTAATATAAGAAAGAGTTTTAAATGTTCCTGGGTGCCCTAATTTTTCATGCACAGTACAAACTATTTGTTTTTGCATTGCCTCTGGAATGTAAATACGCCAGTTTTCCGAATTATTTTCCCTGTGGAATAATACGTTTTCGTGTATTGTATATAATTCCATTGGCTCTTTCTCATCAATTTTCTTTCTTATTTCTTTTATGTTAACGTCTTGGTTTTGATTTTCGTTTATATTTTTTAATATAGTTCTTAAGGATGCGTCTTTTTTGAAAATTTTCATTATTTCTAGGCATGTGTTTTCCTTTTTATTTTTTCCGGGTATGCTAAAGATTTCTAATGATGATATTTTTAATTCTTTATTATTCTCTATTTTAACAAATTTTTTATCCGGATTACGGCTAAAGAAATCAGCGACGATATTATCTGCGCCCCGACAATAAGTTACGTCGAAAGAGTACTGCTGAAGTAGTAGACTCCATCGGATCAATCTACTATTGTGATACAGTGTAGAGCTTAAAAACGTTAACCCTTTATGGTCTGTTATGATTTCAAATTTTACTCCGATTAAATAGTATCGAAGCTTCTGCACTGCATACACAATAGCAAGTAGCTCTTTCTCCGTAGTTGTATACCTTATTTCCGCGCTTGTTAAACACCGACTCGCGATAGATATAATCCGGTGATTGCCTGTTTCATCGATTTGATAAAGAATTCCCGATATGCCATAGTCACTTGCGTCGGTTTGTAATTTAAATGTAACTCCCGGAATCACATGACTAAGACATACGGTATTCATAAAACTTTCTTTTAATTCATTAAAAATTTTCGAATGCCTAGGCGTCCATTCCCAAACTGCGTTATTTTTTAATAAATCTCTGAATTGCGCCACAAATTCATTATATTTTAAATTGAATCTTCTATAATAATTGCATACGCCTAACAATTGTTGCAACTGATTTTGATTTTTTGGCTCTTCGAAATTTTTTATTATTTCTAAGTTTTGCAATTTTGGAGTAATGCCCTTTTCCGAGATGACGCATCCTAAAAAATCTGTTTCTTTTTTAAAAAATTCACATTTCTTCAAGTTTATTGTAAAATTAAATCTTTCGAGTATCGTGAATAATTCGTTTAATGATTCTAAATGTTCTTCTATACTATTATTCGCGATAAGCATATCATCAATGTAATTACATAAAGATTGCAATAATTTTTCTGATCCTTCTCGAAGTGCGTTTTTTAACATCCGGATAAAGGCAGAGCCTGCTGTTTTTAAGCCAAATGGCACTCTGCAAAATTGATACATGCTATACTCAAACAAAAATGCCGTATAACGACGCGAATTTTCATGCAGAGGAACTTGCCAGTATCCGTTTGTTAGGTCGAGCTTCGAGAATATCTTTGCACCGTGGAACT
Organism: Ormyrus nitidulus; assembly: GCA_900474335.1. NCBI lineage: Eukaryota > Metazoa > Arthropoda > Insecta > Hymenoptera > Ormyridae > Ormyrus > Ormyrus nitidulus. The sequence goes on from UCOL01005104.1 coordinate 10,009, forward strand.
GTTGAATAATTTCGTCTATTTTCGGTGGGCTTTCGTGATCGTCTTCAATCGCATTATTCAATTGTCTTGCATCTAAACAAACTCGCACGTTTCCGTCATTTTTCTTAACAATGCGTAATGGATTATAATAAGGGCTTTCGGTTCTTTCAATAATTTTTGCTTCTATCATTTCCTGTATTTTTATTTTTACTTTTTCGCGTAATGCTAATGGCACTGAGTAAGTTCTTTGAATCTTGGGATTTTGTTTTAATTTAATCTCGTATTCGTAACCTATTGCGGGTTTGCTTTTTTCCATGAACAATTTTTTATGTTGTATTAATATTTTTAGAAATTGCTGTTTTTGTGTCGAATTTAATGCTATTAGGTTTTCCGCGGTAAAGGTAAGTATCGCAGACATTTCAGTTTCAGCTTTATTCATTAGCTGTTCATCAATTACGCAATTTTCTATGTTTTCGCAGTTAATCTCTCTTATTTCAAGATTTGTTGATTTTCTTCTAAGACTTTCTCCCCTTAATACTTCAGTTTCATCTTCGTTTATATCCTCAACTTCTTTTAAATTAATTTTGTTTAACGCTATTTTTCTTATTCTCTCTTTTCTATCTTTCTCATTTTCACTTTTTTCATCATTGTTTTCTTTCTGTTCATTTATTTCTAATGCCTTTATTTTCTTAGCGTCTTTAATCATCTCGTTTATATTAATCTTTTCGTTTCCAACTGCTCCTTTATTTATTAAACAAATAAATGTAATACCGTCTTCGTACGTTACAACTATTTTGTCTGCGATACTATCCTTAAATAGCATAAATTCTTGCAAAACTTCATTGCCCATTATTTTCATTTTTCTTTCTAAGTAGTCTATGCCAAATCCATTTTTAAAAAACCAGTCATTTCCTAATATAACGTCACTTGTCAAGCATGGAATAACTAAAAAAATGTGCGTTCCCTGATATTTATCAATCTGAAATTCTAAAAATATTTGCTTTTTAATTACTGTGCTCTTTTTCCCTATCGCGGTAGAAACTATTGTGTTTGCAACGGGTAATACTAATATTTTTACTTTTTGTTTAATTTTTTCATAAAAGTTTTCAGATACTGCCGTTATTTGACTACCCGTATCTATCAAAGACCAAACCCGCTTTTCATGAAAATTTATTAATATATGCGGCGAGGGTGGTATTTTCGCGTCTTTATCGTTTTTTAGGCCCGATTGATCAATTATTCCTTCTGATAATTCTTCGGCAAAATCAAAGGCTTGTTGACACGTTGTTGGGCCATAATTCAACGTGTCTGTTCTGAGTTTAAATTATATTCTTGATTTCTCATATTATTTTCGTTTGTCGAATTGTTTGGCCTTCGATAGTTTCCTGAACGACCTTGCGTATCTGTATTATTCTCATTTGAATATCGATTTAAATATTGTTGTCGTTCATTGCTTACATGATTACCGAACGGTCGGGTATATCTATTATTATTACGCGAATTGCCCCTGTATCTGTAATTAGCGTGTCCTCTATGCGTGTACAAATTTCTTACGTGTGCCTGGTGTGTATTTGTGTTTTGATATACGTTCTGTCTACGATCGCGATCTCGCTGTTTTTCCGAATTAATTACATCTAAATGTGCTAGAGTTTGTCCGAATTTATCTGTATTTTCATAATCTACTGATACTAAAGATTCTTTTACCCAATACGGAAATTGCTGTGCGATTATATACATTTTTTCATAGTTTGTCATAAGCGGCCGAATATAATTAGCTTCATTCAACTGTTTATAATAAAAAGTTTGTAGATTTATGTTATTTTCTTTATTATACCGACGATTTGCCCATCTTGTTTTAACTTTAACTTGAATTGGGACTGAATAAAATTCGTTAGTGAATCTTTGTTTGAAAAGTTGAAAATCTATAAATGGGGGCTGCAAATCAAACCATAAACGGGCTTTGCCTTCCAATGCCATCTCAGTTACCATTAATTTTTTATTTTCCTTTACATTTTTTAGTTTTAAATATTTCTCTAAATCGTTTAAAAATTCCAACGGGTTTTTATTGTTCTCGTCTGAAAATTTAGGGATTTTAACGTCTAAATGAACACGATTTTCTAAAATTTCGCACATATTCTCGACCGCGTTATCCGCGCGCGCTTCGGAATTTACTCGTGGTACCTGTGCACTTTGGGCGTATAGTAGTTGTTGCTGCTGCCCCGCTACTTGATTTCGAAGTTCAGCTAGTGCCAGTCGCTCTCTTTCCAATTCTTCCCGGTTTCTTTGTGCAGCGTTGTTAACTTCTTCCTTCTCTCTCTCGATTTCAGTCCGAATCCTTTGCAGCTCCTCATATTGTCTCTTTAGAGTTTCCGCTTGTAGGTTGTTAGCGTCCATTGGTTCCGATTGGTCAGACTGACCAGTTGGCTCCGTAGACATTTCGCCGGTTTTTCGTTTTTTCTTAGAATATAATTCTATATTATTTATACGTCTTTTAATCTGTCTCCCTGATCTAGTTTTGTATAAAAAGGTATTATCATCCATCCATTTATTTAGATAAAACTCAAAGAAAAAGAAAAATGTATATATGGTTCTGAAGCTTATTTT